>JAADVD010000588.1:0-13226 GCA_023334535.1 Pythium vanterpoolii
GTGTGTAGAGCTCGTGTAATCGAGATATCGTTCGTCGGGATTAGAGCTGGTGTCGGAGAGACTCGTGATGGACGTGCTGGAGCGACAATTGTTTTTTCCGAACTGATCTTACGATGCTTTGCCGCTGGCATCTCAATGTGTGCGTCACTTCTAGTGTGGAGCTGAACGACGGCCGGGGAGTCCTCTTGGGATGTGCAGGGATCTTCATCGCTGTCTTGAGATATCACGTTCAAGTCGACACCTGTCATGTGTGCGAGAGTGACACACTTCTGCGGTGCGTGGTAAGTCGTTGGAGGCACTGGTGCTTCTGCGTGATGAGATGGCGCAAGTGCGTTTTCAGTTCTAGCCACCACCGAAATCGCCAGACTTGGCGTCGGAAATGTTGACGCGGCACTTGAAATACTCGTAAGCATCTTCGATAGATCTTGCTGTATGATTTCTTCCATCTGAGGTGGTGGAATTGTGTGCAAAGCTTCTTCGAAGCCCGCTAATACCAGTCGTGTGTTCGATGGTTGCAAGGCATCTTGTTCATTTTCAACAGCAGTTGCCAGCGTCTCCACGCTCGGACCGCCGCTATTCTCTTGAAAATAACGTTGAAGCACCGGCATGTAGGTTGGTGGGCGATCTACTTGCGTCAACTCGGCAGGACTTTTCGTCGCCATTGTCTGTGTCCACGATCGATGCTGCGACTGCCACTTGGAAATCGCACGGCGGATCTACCACACCCAAACGCCGCGTTACAACACCAGTATCCCATCATCACAGTACAATGACTCACCTTTGTCTCTGGTACATTTACGCCGTGAATGTTCTGAAACTGCGTGGCGAGTGCCGTCCAGGCCTTGCGCTTCGACTCGTTGCCTTTGGCATTATCGATGGCGCCAGCGAGCGCGGCGTCCTTGAACCGCAGCGCCAGCACCCCATCAATGAGCTCGCCTGTCCACGCAAATCGCTCGTCCACTGGCGCATTTGTTGTTTTTGCCATCGTCGTTGTCGCCGGCGTTCCGCCCATCGCCGTTCTGCTCGTCTAACTCGTTCTGGAAGATTTCCCTTTTTGAACGCGAGTTTCCTTTCGAGTTTCCCGCCCCAATTGAAACGAGGAGTGATAGTCCGAATTTCTGTGTGGTCCACAAATGAAACTGCTTCTCTAAGTTGAAGTTACATGACGAGGTGAAACTGACCAAGTTGCAGTGATAATGATGGGTTATTCAAGTGGGGTTGGGGTCTGATACTGTCGGAGTCTCTACAGTGTGGCGACGGCGCACCCAGCAGCTTAAGGACCCAGCGCAAGAAGCGAATTACCTTTTAGAACCTATACATTCATCTTTAAAGGCTCATCCGTGCCCTTTCATTAACAGCATCTTGCGATTTCACGTCAAACATGGAGCAAGCACGCCTCCAAGTGCGGTTGGACAAATACGCTCACAGTACGCTTGACCGAGGCCAACAAGCTCGCCCAACCAACACCGCTCGAGCTTATGCAGCAGAGCAGCGTGAGTTCATACAGTGGTGTGATTCTCAGGGCTTCCACGACGACTTAAAGCGCCAAGTCACGGGTGCCAAACTCAATCTCTTACTCCGTGAGCAGGTTCTCGACCGAGAAGACCGCCGCAGAGGCTCCGTCCGGAAGATCGGTCTTGCAACTGTGGAAATGTACGTCGCGGTGACGGACCTGACGCGAAAGTGCACGGGCATCCACACCCTTGAGATACAGTCATCAAGACGCGTTATCGCCGCTGAAGCGCGAGCACGCGGGGGAAATAGACTACAGCGATTATGGTGTTGGAACACTGCTCGATGGCCACTTACGCGGCGAGTCGGCAAGGGGTGATCGAGCTACCAGATCTATTCTCTGTCTCACTGGAGAACGAGGGCTTCACGGAGAGCTTTGCGCTGCTGATGGTCGTAGGGTAAGGCAAAACAAACCGTTTTAGAAGGCGAGAGTCCGGCTCCTGAGCCCAGAGAAGTTGATGTGTGTCCAATCGGCTCGGTCGCCTTCTACTTGTTTGGCGATGGCACATTGAGCGCGAGCCGATTCCCAACTTTCTAGATCCAGTGGATCGGTACGATATCAAACTAGTGAACGGAGACAAGAATCGCTGTATCGAGATCTCGTACCGAGCACACTACGATGCAACTGAAAAAGCATTTGAAGCTCTCGGAATGCAATCAAAGGCCAAGACGCACGCATCTCGTGGACCGGCGGCTTGCATGGCGGAGCTGAAAGGTGCAGACGAGCCACAAATTAGACGACTAGGTCGATGGAATAATTCAGTCATGGAGGAGTGCTACCTGAGTGCACTACCTCGTGAGCCGATGCGATCCCTCGGAGGCTTTCCGCCCAAGCACAACGTCTTCTTTCTTGAGCGGCAGCTGTCGCGCCGCCCGATTACTTGTGCCGTCGCGTCTTCCCTGTTGTTAAGCCGATGTTGGAATTCTATCAGCAACAGGTTAGCCAACACGTCTCCACCGGTGGGTTTCTTCTTCAACTACAAAGAATGCGAGTCGCGCTTCTAAAAGACGCGGTGATTTGAAAACCAATTTCCCAAGCACAAGCTGTTGCAGCATGAGCTTTTCTAAGTCCAGATTTTGTCGCGCTCAAGAGAGATTTGAGTGCTTCTATGCTTATACAGCAAACACCACAGTCCCGAACGCTTGAAGGCCTTGTCTCAGTGCTCGTCGACCATCTACAAAGTCAGGACAAGAGTGCCGTTGGCCACATCGACAGAAAAATCGAGTCAACAGCCACAGCAATCACAAATCTCTCTAGTAGATTTGATCAACTTGTTTCTTGTGGCGCCTCTGTGCACCTGCAGTTCAACTGGACTGGATCGCACGAAAATGCCCAGAAAACTCAATCTGTCTGACGGGTGGCTCCACAAGTTCATAACGCCACTTCGCTTCAGCTTTTCGACCTATGCGTCCAGCCACACAGTCAACTATGTATGTCGGAATGTGACGGTAAAGTGTTTGCCGCATCATTCAGCCATTGGATGCAGGTAAGCAATACGGTATCACAGTTTTTTCTGCCTACGAATGAGTTGGGCTCGACACAGATCAACAGCGCGACAACGACTCGGAGGCTGAAGCCCCGATACAACCATCAGCGGATCTAGCGGGTCCTGGCTATCTTTCAGAGTCTATTGCTCTTCATCCCACTGCGACGAAGAGACACGAGCTCTGGTAAAAATGACGGAGTTGCCAAGAAAGAGTGCATCCAGCGCAAGACTCAGACCGACCACCATATCTCAGTACTTTGAATTAGGTTAATTAGTTGCCCACCCAATGTGAACGGTTTATATGTGGAACATGATCGTCTGGCTGCACAGTTTGGTGTCAACATATCGAGGTGACTGTAGTCCAGACGGCAAAAGCACTCTGATCGGGGCCGGTGTTCTAGTCGGGCATTTCCGTTAGCATGTTTCCGTCGTTGCCGGACGAATGCAAGCAGCTTCTGTGGCAGTGCTTTGATGCATCGACGTTATGCCGCATCGCCTGCGTGGCGCGTGGTGTGGAGAACGGCGTTGCACTGGCGCCGCTGTGGAAGAGCCGCGCGGTGGCAATGGTGCGGCACGAAATCACGCGAATCGAGCGCGAGCGGCTGCCCATCGAAGATGCGTTGCAGCGCCAGAACGCGACGCGGCGACTCGACCTCTCTGCCCACAGCAGCGACACTGGGTCTGCGCGAGGTGGCGCAATTCGGTCGCTCGTAAGCCAGCACGAAGAGAAGAACGAAGACGACGAAGAGAAAAAACCATCACACGATATGGACGCACGATTCTGGCGCCTGTGGTATCGCGATTTCCATCTCGTACGTCTTGATCCATCCACCGTCGAGCTATGACCTTGAGAAACTAACGATCCGTCACCACATAGGCCGTGCACGGCTTCCATGCTACCCACAGAGCATTCGACGCGGCTAAGCACGAGCTGCAAGAGCGCAAGAAACAGCGCGCCGAGGTGCGGGCCTTGCTGCAGGCGACTAAGAGCACATCCCACAACGATAAAAACCTGCGCCGCATGCAAATGAACTGCGTGCGGTGGCTCAACCGCACGAGCCGTCGGGCGGCGGCCGCTTCCCACGCCTCCACCGCACAGACGACGGCATTCACCAAGAGCGAGATCATCGACGAGCTCCAGGTTATTGAGACTGCGATCCAGTGGCAGTCGAAACTCATGTTTTCTGTTCGCTCACAGTATCAAAAAGCGCTGCACAAACGCACTAGTGCAATCACCCGTGGCAAGCGCCTACTCGCAGAGCTGGACACCTGAAGAATAGGTCTATTACCAAAGCTGCGTGGACGGTGCAACCGCGTGGCGGTAGGCGCCGACATTGCTGACTTTAATATTTGCCAGTGCTTTGCGCGCGTGCTCGGTTTGGTGGAGACCGGCACTGCGCAGGGCAATGCCCAGTTTGAACCGCGCGTTTTTGAAGAGCGTGTCGCAGTCGTAGCCATGGGTCGGAAACAGCCCTTTTTCGTGGACGGGGAGATCGTCCTCGACGGCCTCGACGTTGGCGCGGAACGCAGCAGTCTCTTGCCGCGTCCGCTCGGGGTCCGCCTATAGAGCGCAGACTAATGAGTTGCATCCGTGAATGTCTAGAGCTTGCTATCTGAAGCGTACCACAATGGTCGTCAGTCGCTCGGCGTATGGCGTCTCGAGTTTGGTCGCCTCGAGCTTGGCCAACCGCTCCATCTCCAGGTGGTATATACGCTGCTGCTCCGCTCTGTCCTGGGCGAGTTTCCGCTAGAATAGTCGTACAGCCAAAGTATTAATATCAGCGCCTTCTGGTTTGAACCACGACATCGTACCTCAAATTCCTCTTGTCGATACTGCACGCGCTCGGCATTCACCGCACTCTGCAGTGCCTTTTCTTGATCCTCTCGCTCGCGCTGTTGCTGCGCGTGCAGTTCGTCCACGAAACTTCCCACGAGTTTACTTTTCTTGAACTTGTCGAGCTGCGCCTTTTGACCGTCATGCCGTTTTTTCCACTTGACCTCCTCCAGCTCACGTTGTTGGTGAAGCAGTATCTTCTCTAGCTCGTCTTGCTGGTCTTTGATGCGTTGCTCGGCGTCTTTAGTACTTCGCCAGTCGGCCACGCGGTCGTGCAGCTGCGCGCACTGCTGCTGCAGCTGTTGGAGCTGTTGAAGTTTGCGTCGCCTCTCTTCATCTTGTTCCTTTGCTTTGGCAATTTTCTCCTTTGTTTTCGTCTGCAGTTCTGAATGCTTTCGGTCGTAATCGGCTTGGCGGTCGCGGCATTTCTCTTGGTAGTACCGTAAATGGGTGTGGAATTTCGCGTGGCTCTTAATCTCGAGACGGCTTTGATGGGGTAGCACAGCCATGACTTGGTCGTAGAACAGCTCGGGTTTCTTGTGGGCACCTGGTCTCTGCTCATAGTTTTTGAGGACCGCAAGAAATCGCTCATCGTCGGAGGAGGACCACCCGCCGCGCATGGATGCGGCTGCGTCCATACTTCCTGCCGCATCGTCTTGCGAAGCCAGCAGTCGAAAGTCACGCGCGAACGCCGCGAGGTCCTCCTGAAGGTCAGCTTGTAGACGTTGGAATTGGTCGTGAATTTCCAGCCGCACCATCTCGTCCACATCCACACCACGACACAGTGATTCCACAACCTCGTCGATCGCGGTGGCCTCATCGTTCTGATTATTGGCCTCTCGCCTGCAGCCTGTCAATTTGCCCCTTAGGCTCTGGACCACGGCCCCGTAACTTGTCTGGAAGTCGCGCTCGCACGCTTTGTAGTCATCGTCCAGGGTGGCATCCACCATTTCGTGGCCAATCACTGCGTCCATGATCAACTCCTGGGCCTCGCGCTTCATGTGGTCGGTCACAGCCGCCGCGGCGCCACTGGATCTTGCGCTCAGGCGCTGCCGCAGACCGAGGACAAGCTGCTTCATGGCCTGGTGCTGACGATCACCAGCAGGAATACTGTCAGTAAAAAGAAAACTCCACAGAGAGGAGAAGTCGCTAGGACCTGCTCTCGCTCGGACGCAGCGTGCTTGAGCAGGGCGACGCGATCGTCTTGTTCCATCTGCACCAACTCGCCCATATCATGGGCAAACTGCTGGGCGGCAATGCTCGGGCGTTCAGGGACAGGCGTTTTCAATGGTACCTCGAGCGGCTCGACCTCGGGACGCGCTGGTGACTTTTTCGACTTGAGAATGGACGTAAAAGAAGAGGCACTCGTCGCTTTGTCGGTGCACGCGTCATTGTAGATACGCAGCACAAACGACTCGAGGTCTTTGGTACACGCCTTCAACAAAGTTGTCAGTCCAGGGAGGCGAAGGCAAATAAATGCCTATGTCTCTATCACCCTACCACTTCGAGCTTTTTCAAGTGCTGGTGTTCATGCAGCCATTCATACTGCACGGAATCTAGTTAGTTTCCAAATCCTAGAGAGAGACAACGGGGTAATGGTTCGTTCACCTTGAGGCTGTTTTCTTTGGCCGCCTGCTTCTGGTGCTTGGACGTTTTCTTCATCTGCTGGATTTTCTACTACCACCACTCTTATCAGATCCACGTATTTACCGATACGAGATACTAAATAGATGCGTAGCACCTGTAGCACATTGTCACCATTGGACTGTAGCTGCGTGGCGACATGGAGCTGCTGCTGCAGCGAGAGCCCGGCGGTCGCGCGGAACAAATTCTTTCGAGTCTCTGCTGTTCCACACACGCAATGAGTGGGTCTACCCTTCGACTTCATGAGACCCTCGTTGTGTACGCTCTGTACGCTCCGTACCATCTGCCGTCGACGTCGCTGTCGGCCGCATGCGCAACGCCATTTTCGCTTACATGGCTACAAGCGTGTCGTTTCGCAGTCTCCAATACGGTTGCACGAAGGTACTGATATTTCCAACGACATTCAAGCGACATTCCATTACCTCCAATTTATTGCCAAGGGCCAGGATCTCTTTTTCTTCGTCTCCCTCTCGCGCCCCTCGGTCTCTCTGCCTTGACGCTTACCGCGTACCAGTACGACCGCGGATGCTGATCTTCTCGTCCTTGGACTCGTCCATGTAGTCCTCTTGGGAGTTGATAATCCGCAGCATTTCTTTCTTGCTCGACTCTTGCAAGTGGCCGCCGATGAGCAGCTCATCGAGGATGTAGTACGCCTTGTGGAAGTTGAAGATAATATCCAGCTCACACACCTAATCCATAGAGGCGTTAGCATTTCTCTGGAAAAAACCCAGGGATTACGACGTACGTTGCCAAAGTAGCGGTCCAGGACTTCGACGTAGAGGTGGATTTTCTCGAGCGTGATCAGCTCGTTCTCGTCCTTGGAGATGCACGCAATAAAGTACAGACTCGCATAACTATTATTATATAAGCATGCAGGTCAGAGGAAGGCCATGGAAAACGGGTGACAAAAGACGCACCGTTTGTAGACGATCTTCTTGTCCTTGAACTCAATGAAGTTGCACTGCTTGGCCGGACGCGAGAGCACGAGCGTTGTGATCTCGCGGATCATGCGCGTTTTCTGCGTTGCTGTCGCGGCGACGTACCACTTGCTCAAGCGCGTCTTGCCCTGGCGGCTCATGAGGAGCACAGTTTCAATCTACGTTTTGGCGTTTTCAGAATGATCCAGCGAGAGAAAGATAGCGGAAACCATATCAGCAGGTCGTTAGTTATCTCATACGCCTACTGACACCTCCAGCAGAGTCGCGGGGACGATGCTAGATGCAACGCACCATGATGGAGTCTCTTTGTCGACGTTGCGTGATTCCCCTTGTTGCTTTGCTGTCGCAATTTGCAAGCCCAGTCCCACTTCTCCAAAACTGCAAAACTAGTCGCTTATTTATGTGTAATATATTTCAAGTCAAATGTGGTCCACATGATATATTTTCTAAAGTACGAACCGCATGCCATTGGTCCATGGCACGTGGCGTCGGCGTGCGCCATGCTTGACCGCGATTGGCAGCTCCTGGTCTTGAAGCGGAACGGAATTGCGGAACAACCCGCCAGAGCATCGCCCCGACTCCGGTGTCCGCTACCCCAGCACTCATGCGGTCGCACATCCATTCTCGCGTCGTATCGCGCATCCACCGCCAGGTACTTATCAACATGATCTAGGTTCTTAGAACCGTTCTCCACATACCACTACAGTAGAATGGATCTACTGACGAGAATGTTCTTTGGCCATAGTTTAGCACCATGAGTGAGACTGTGGACGGTCCTATTGCTCAGCGGATCCGCGAGAAGCTCCTCACGACCTTCGCGCCTGTGCACTTGGCCGTATTGAACGAGAGCTACATGCACAATGTTCCGAAAGGCGCTGAGACCCACTTCAAGGTCGTTGTGGTCTCGAGCCAATTTGACGGCACGCCGTTACTGCAGCGGCACCGGTTGGTCAACGCCGCGCTTGCCGACGAACTCGCGAATGGCGTACACGCGCTGTCGATTGTGGGAAAAACACCAGCACAGTGGGAGACTAGTAATGGCACCGTGGCGGCGTCGCCCAATTGCTTGGGTGGCATGAAGAACGACCCAGCGAAGCAAGACTTTTTGAAGAGCCTCCATGATGACCACAAGACCCAGTAAAACTAATATTCACTATCTGTAGACTTCACTTAGCTTTGTCGTAGTATATCTAGCGACGACGCATGCTGGTCTGCAGCATGTTGAGCATGACCGAGAGCACACCGCCGAGCACGACCGCAAGGATCTCTTCCTGGTGCTGCTCCAGCACGGACACGGCGTTTTGCACCCGCGGCGACAGCCGTCTCCGCCACGGACGGCGCCCGCCCGATGGCAGTTTATGCCCCACGTCCTCTGGCACACGCACGTCTTTCGACGCGATAAACTGAAAGTGGATACTGGCAATAGCATCAATCAGCGTCGGCTCAATGTCGTCGACGTCCTTGGGCCGCTCGACCGAGCGGTCGTCGGCCTCGGTGATCAGCAGCACTTCGTTGAAGCGCGTGTGCAGTTCGTTCGCGACCACAACGTGCATCGCGTACTTGTCGATCGCCATCTTGGCCTTTTGGCGCAGCAAGTCCCAATCGGTCTCGAGCTTGAACGACACAAAGAACGCATCTGGCGCCCAGTCGTGGCGGAGCACACCTAGGAGCTTGGGCACTTGCTGGAGCGTGAGCTTCAGTGGCCCTTCGCGCGACTGGATCTTGTGCTCGGCCAGCTCGGTGTGCGGAATGTAAAAATCGCTCACTGCCGCTGCGAGGTAAAACAGCGCGCGCTCGCCCCACGGCGCTAGGCATTCGCCCGAGAGGCGAAGCAGGAAAAAGTACTCGTCGACCGACGTGAATGGCAGCGCCAAGAGCGCGTGGGCCTGCATTGCGGCCTTGTAGTTCTGAAAGGCATTCAGCACGTGACGGCGGTCCTGTTCGCCGTCAAAATGGAGTTGCAAACTCGCCTTGGTCACGTCAAAGTGCTCAAGCAAGTCGAGATCAACGCCTTTGGACGTCGCCTTTTGAAGGTGGCGCGCAAATGGCGCAACCGATCCAGGGCGATGCAAGTACACGACAGCATATCCAAGCGCCAACAGGCTCTCGACCGACGCGGCACCGCGCGAGCCGGTCGAGAAATTGTCGAGAAACCGCACAGTGTTTTTCTCCAAGGGGACGGTCGTGCCGCCCGACGTCACGACCGCCACGCACTTGCCCGACGCACGGTGGAGGTCGAGAAACGACTCGAGCGCGTTGCGGTGTTTGGCGAGCGTGACCGGCGCGGGCGTTGCGTGGAAATACGCAGCGACGAGCGATCGTTGCTCGGCGAGACCCATGGTTGGTATGTTTTTTCTGTGATGGAATTTGCGGTCCAAACGAAGGAGTGAAGATATGTTATGTGGTCCACATGGTATGTGGACCACACGCAGGAAAAAATTGAACACGCAAAGTTTGGCGGTGAGATGGTCTCACAAAAAACTGAGATCTCTGTGATACTACGTACGACTACTACGTAGCACGTAGTAGTACCTCCGCCTCCGCCCAAGCTCGACGGGCCATGGTCAAGGGCCAGGTTGATGTTTCTAAACGAGCCGCGCGGGCCAGCATGCAGATGCTCGAATTGGCGCCGCGGCCGCGACAGTCTCGTGGAGGCGGGTCGCCCGGTTCCACCGCATCACCAGTCACCATCGTCTTCTCTATTTCCGCCTGAAAGGGTTACGGTTCCCAGATGGTCCTGATCGTCCTTCCGGCTGCCTGCGTTGTCCGAGTGCCGGCTCCGACGGCGGCCGCGCGTATCACATTTTCTGTCGCAGCCCGGCGGCCCAATGGGTGATCCGCCCCACGTCACCGGTGGCACACTCTGGGACTCTGGTCTCGCACAACGTCCCAGGACGACCCCGATTTTCTCGCCGCCCTCTTCGACCTCGCTTTCCCCTGCACGCCACCACTCATTTGGCAGGTGATTCCACCCCTCTGGTCACGGACGACGTAGTCGGACCGGTCCACCGCGCGCTTTCGGACGTGTGGACCCTCCAAGTCCTCAGCGGTTTCCAAGCCATCTGGCACTGACGCCACTCGCACCATGACGAGAGCCTCTGGACCACGGCCAAAGCGGAGGCGATCTCTTCGACGGCATTCACTGATGCCCTGGAGCGGGTCCGACGAGCAACCGAGGCCGACTACGGGTAGTCGCCCCCAGCGCCACCTTAGCCTCTCTCCACCGTCCCCGTGAGACCATGCTGCCCTCAAGCCCCTCCTCCCCAGCGCGTTACGTCCTATTCTTCGACGGTGGCTCGCGCGACAACCAAGGGTCTGGCGGTGCCGGCTCAGTCATCGTTCGCATGGACGCGGCCGGTCTTTCCCCCTCACTGGTCTGGAGTGCCGCCGTAAGTCTTGCGCTCGCGATATGACAAACAACCAGGCGGAATATTCTGGTCTGCCCACTGGACTTCGGACCGCCCAGAGCCACGGTTGGATCCCCCTAGAAGCCTTGGGCAACAGCATGCTCGTTCTACGACAACTTTCCACGTACAGCGGCCCAATCAACGACAGGCTTCGCCAGCTCTACCACAAAGCACGTCTTTTCGCAGATCACGGGGCGTCGACAAGTTGGTCCACCAACTCCGCCCTAAGAACAAAATGGTGGACGCCGCGGTCGAAATGCTATGGATGGTCGACGCAGCTTCCAGACATGCCACCCCTCCTCTCGGTCCGAATGGCACTGGCTCATTGACCACCACCCCGGGGACTTCATACAATGGCGGACCTCCACTTGGAAACCTTAGTCTTGCATATCTATAGCTACTGTAGTTAAGATGTAGCTCAATAGACTCCAACTTCAACAACAACAACCTCTTCAACAAGGTGTTGCTGGACGACGTCGTTGAATTTGGCATGTCATCGTCCGACTGGATGAAGTAGGCGTTGCCGTGGGCGATAGTACCCCAGACACTGTCGATTTTGGTCAATGCGACACATCCCAACGCCAACGTCAACGGCCGAGACGACCAGCTGCCGATGGCGCCGTCAGTGGCCGCAGATTTGCTGCTTACGGCACTCCTGGTAGGGGACGCTGTATCGAGTGGGGCAAGATCTCGCCCAGGACCGAAGCCGCCGTCGCCAACAAATCGCTTTCTATGTCGCCTCGTCGTCCGGTACGCCATGAAGCCTTTGAGCGGACCCCCAGCTGTTGGCACCAGATGCATCCGCCAGCGAGAGCCTGCAACCCGACTGGTGTGTCAGCCACAGCGACCCACACGTTGGTCCCTGCGTGTGAAACGCCACGAAGCTCATGGCCCGCAACGACATGCTATAGCCCAGATTGCTCCGAATTTGTGTTTGACGCCGTGACGGATGAACTCACCGTGAACGCCAAGCACTTGCCACAGAGCTATGTCCGCGCCGACAAGAGCAAACGGTACGTGCTTTATACACTACCCATCGTAGATCAACGGGCAGGTATTAGGTGGGGGTGATCTTGGTCTCGTGAAATGGCTTCACATTGTGCAATTCCGAAAAGCCTAATTTAGTAAGTCGAATTAGGTTGTTGGTCCTAATCGAACGTTAATTTAGCATTTTGGCTGTTCTATGTACCCAATTGAGAAATCCAATCCCATTTTCCACGGCAACTCATTTTGCATTCAGATCTGCTCGAGAAACGGCATCATACAGAATGGCGGGTCGCTCCGACGAGCTCTACGCCGCACTCGCGCAGCACGCGGGCGGGATTGAGCCACTCCTAGACTCGTTTTTTGAGTTTCTCCACCGCAAAACCGACTTTTACGTGGTCGCGCGCGATCCCGCAGCGCACCACATGGGCTTCGCACCAGGCGTCGCCCAGCAAAAAGTAGGCGTCGTTAAGATCCGTGTGCTGTACCTCCCTAAAGCTCACACAAGTGGTGTTTTATCATTAGGTCTTGGAGGCGTTTCAGAAGTATCCACTCAAGCAGTTGGATTCGCCACTGAAGCAGCAGCAAGTGCCATCGAAATCCAAGTCGAATGGAGCGGCCAACGCTCCGGCGGTACCGACAGAGTCGACGCCACCGGTGCCACCGCCGGTGCGACTCACCGACAAAGGCAAACAGCGTACGTATCTTCTGTAGGGGTATGAGTGCGTATGAGGTCTATCCGGAACAAGCTGACGAGTATGTGTCTATTATTTGCTCAGTTCCCGAGGCAAATGGTGGCCGCACGGACAAGTACACGTGGACGCAGACACTGGAAGACGTCACGGTGCGTCAGCACTCTACAGGACGTCAACCGTGCTTTTTACTTACGCCGTGGCTGGGTATGTGCAGATTCAATTGCCGCTGCCTGGGGGCTCGCGCGCAAAGGACGTCGACTGCGAAATCCGCTCGACATACGTGCGCGTCGCATTGCGACAGGGACCAATCGTCCTCCTCGATGGCGAACTGCCTGAGAAAATACGCGCCGACGAAAGTCTTTGGTCGATTGAAGCGGATACCGATACGCTGCAAATCTCCCTGGAAAAAATCAAGCCCACGTGGTGGGCATGTGCGATTGTGGGCGACGCCGAGATCGACACGAGCGAAGTCGACTCGACGCGGCAGATCAGAGAGTACGACGACGCGACTCAAGGCGCAATCCGCAAAGCCATGTATGACCAGCAGCAGCGGCAGCGCGGGCTCCCGACCAGCGACGACATGGCGACCGAGCAGATATTCAGCCAGGCACGCAACCTGCCCAATGCACCGCCGATTTAGAACATACAGTCTGGCCCAAAACTATAGACGCACTCGAAAAATCTCGACAATTTTTTTGAAAAGGACAATTTTAGAATGCTTAAAA
>JAADVD010000589.1:0-13009 GCA_023334535.1 Pythium vanterpoolii
CAAACGGCGAATTGCGCGCGCAACACACGCTCGTTGGGCTTGGCGTCATCTTCGCGGACCCAGCGGCACAGCTCAACGTAGTTGCCGGCGCGATGAACAAACCTCATCCCTCGAAGGCAGCCTAATCGCCCCTGGTGTTCATCCTGAAATCCATCGAGCGTCGTCGATGGCGAGGATGAGCTTCACATGTAGCGTCGTATATCAAGCCGCTAAATACTTCCTCCGTACGGTTTTAATGGACAACTGAGAAACATTTCTGCACAGCGCTCCACCTCGTTGTTTTTGGCCAAAGTAAGAGGTAATAAGGGTCTTCAGGATGCACCGTCAATCATAAAATCTGCAAACCAGTTGAGGGAAATAATCATTTAAGAACAATACGAAAATGTGGCGGCTGTGGGTGTACTAGTACTTGTTGCACCTCAACACAAACCGGTACGAGCATCCAATGAAGAGCCTCAGCTGGAGTTCTATTTCTTTGCTGCCGCTGGTGTCCTTGGTGTCCTTGCGAGGAGCGGTGTCTTCATCTTTGATCTCGCGTCGATTTCGTTGATCCTTTGTCTTGACCGCACCTCTGGGCATCGCGGAGCGGCACGTGCCGTCGCAAGAGCAGGAGAAAGCACTGGCCGGCTCCAAAGTCAAGGTCGGGTAGTATGTACTTTCCTTTGACGCACGGTGAGAAGTCGGTTTGTATTCGTGTCTCGTTCAAAGCACGTCCATCTGTCCAAACGGTTGTCTCACAATCCATCTCGATGCTATACACATACCAGGAACGATTGATCCCTATTACATTCCACATGGAAAATAATACCTTTCGCTGTCTATGCTTTTGTGAACTCGCCAATGGACGTGCCAAGACGGAGTTTCTCGCCCGGCTGCACCGTGAACTGGAAATCCTCAGGGGCTTCAAACACCAACACGACCGTCGATCCAAGCTGCAAAACCATCGAGAGCATAAGTACTAAATTTCACAAAGAAGCCATCAGACTGACCAAACATACCTTGAACTGAGCAATCTCATCGCCGCGGGATGATTTAAACGGCGTGGTATAGGTCTTGGTGAGGCATTTGCCCACAAGTGCGTCCTGGTCTTTGGTATTGGATCGAAAATCTGGCTCGGGCGTGAGTGCGATCGAGCCCACGTTTGTCGCGCCGACTGATGTCAGTGAGTAGTAGCCGTGGGTCCATTTGCCAAGGAGCGCGACGCGTTCGTTCTCGACAAATAGACTCGGGATCAATCGCACGGCCGTCGTGTTGACAGGAAATAGGTTACCGGGGAAATGGCGGCGTTCGGACACGAGCCAGTCCACCGGCGAGTGGATGCGGTGGTAGTCGCCGGGCGCGAGGTAGATCACACAGTGAAAGAGCTTCTTGCCTTTGGGGGTTTTCGTGCTCGTCAAAAACGACGGCAGATCGCCCAAGAACTCATCGAGGCGGTACCGCGCGCCTTTGATTTGCTCCAGCACGGGGATGCCGTCCGATCGGTTGTCGACGACGCCAATGGCGGCCACGCGGCCGTCCACCGGACTCGGCATGTGCTTGGCGTCGACGTCCCAGATGCGTGCGCCGTCCTTGAGCGGTCGAGAAAAAAACTCGCCCAAGTTCACATACGAGTCGATCGGATACTTCATCTCATCCAGTTTGCAGTCAAACACCGCGGTCCAGGCCTTGTACATTGGCACGCGAAGCCATGTTGGACTACGATACGCACATGTTGTCAGTCTATCACTTCCATAGTTCTTACGCCTATAGCATCACGCACAGTTCCTTGTCGTGGACCTCGCCCCAGAGACGCGAAGCGGCGCGATACGGCAGCAACTTGAGCGACTGCATTTGACGTTCTGTCGCCATCGAGTGTTCGAAAGCGGTCGGCTCGCTGGGCAGACGACGCACGGCCGGCGCCGGGTGCTCGCGGCGTTCGTGCTCAGTTGGGTGCGTCAGGTGGTTAAACTGGAGAAACCCAATGAGCGCAAAGCCCAATGTCGCTGGCACTTTCCAGTCGCGCGTAAAGATGTTGCCCGAAGACGATGAGGGCTCTTCCTTAGGCGGCGCAGTGGAAGCATACCTGGAGGAATGGCCATGTCAATATGTCGTCGATACTGAGTGTAATAGAAACAGATTTCGACGAGAATTGCATGCATATGTACCTACGGAACGGGCGGTTGGGTTGCATCCGCGTAGATCGACTGGCGTGGCGCATAGCCGCCATGTTGCGGAGAAACACTTGGGCGACCATCTCGTCCGTCCAAGCTTGCTGTGGTCGAAGATACGTGACTGCGAATTTGAGGATGAGGAGCTATGACCCTAAATTAAGTTTCTACCACATGATTTAAGGAGTGATAGATCTGATTCAATCGTTAATTGCTGTGTTCCACACTATTAACGTGGACCATCACTCCTGCCCACTTCCCACCAATGGCTTGAGAGTGACGTCCGACCACGGGAGAAAGCCACGTGCAAAAAGAACGTCACGCATCCAGCGACCGCAGCGACAAGAAACCATGGACTCCTGGGGTACGTACGCGTCCACGCCCTTCACCATTCATCGCATCAGATATCCGCGTCTGACGCTTTTGATGATGTGGTTTTTATCTCGTAAATTGTGCGTGAATCGTCATTGCAAATCGCTCCTTCCGAAACACAGACGACGACGAATTTGAGGTGCCAGCGTACGTTGCCGTGCTCTTCTGTATGCTTCCAACGACCGCCATCGAAAAGTACTGACTTTTGAATCCGCCTATAGTGTTGCGGCCACGCAGAACGCAGCCGTGGCGAGCTGGGAGGATGAGGAAGAAGAGGAGGAAGAGGTCGCGCAGCAGCAGACGGGTGGCGCCGGCGACGACGACGGTCCCAAGGGTCCGCTCAAGCCCAAGCACCTGAAGAAAATGAAGCTCAAGGAGCAGGAAGAAAAGCGCGCGCTCGAGATCGCCATGACCAAGGCGCGGCTCGCACAGCAGGCCAACGAGACCGAGGCCGAGCGCAAGGCACGTGAGAAAGCGTCGATCGAAGAAGCCGATTTAGAGGCGGCGCTCGATGCGTTTGCACCGACCGTCAAAAAGGCCGACGCCGCCGGCGGTGCCGATGGCGACATTGAGTCGGCGATTAACGGCATGCGACTGCTGTCGCTCGCCGACCACGAAAAGCTCGGCGAGATCGTTGCGAGCCGCATCCTCCAGTCCAACGCCAAGTACGCCCTCGAGACCATGAAGGTCCTCATCACGCGGGTGTGTTTTACTATGTGATTGACTATGAGGCATTGAAACCATAGTGACTGACGGTGGCTATGGTTGTTGGGGATGACATGACAGGGTTCGGTGAACCTCACGGCGGACGACCTCAAGGACCTCACGACGATCATCAACGTAATCAAGAACGACAAGATCGCGGCCGCGAAACCCAAGGCCAAGAAAAAGAAGCCGTCGGGACGACAGGGCTACGCCAACGTCGAGCGTGACCTCGGCGAGCTGGACGAAGGCGGTGGCGGCGCAGGCCGTGGCTACGACGACTACGACGACTTTATGTAGACGCTGCGAGGTGAGGCACTTTTTTCAAGGTAGAACACAAGAATGAAGACTCGACGCGTTTTCCATTGTTGTGTTGGATTGGGTTGACTAGTAGTATTGGGGTGGAATAGAGTATAGAGTGAACGATAGCAAATGAAGAAGAACAAGGAAACGACACCTCCAAGGCAGCCTACTCGTCTCTACTTGTACTTGTTGAGCACTGCCTTGGCCGCGAAGCCAATGCCCGCGAGACACGCCGCATAGACCACAAACTTCGCCATGCGAATCTGTCGACGCGAGAACGCATAGAGCACGACGCGTAGCACTTTTTCGGCTGCGGGCGAATACGGCGCGTACCGCTGCGGGAGATCGAGCAGACTGTACTTGTACATGACCGACTTGGTGTGCGAGAACGCATCAAAGCCAACACGACCGTGGTACGCGCCGTTGCCCGACATGCCGACGCCGCCAAATGGCAGGTCCGTGTTGGTGAGCTGCATAATAGCGTCGTTCACGACCATGCTGCCGGACGAGGTCTCGGTCGCGACCTTGGTTTTGTTGCTGGTCTTGGTCGAGAAAAAGTAGAGCGACAGCGGCTTCTCGTGGTCGTTCACATAGTCGATTGCCCACTGGAGTCGATCGGCGGGGTAGTAGTAGATCGGCAAGATCGGACCAAAGAGTTCACTGGCCATGACAGCACTCGACTTGAAGGCCTCGAGGTCGGTCTTGAAGTTGAACAGCGTCGGTGCAATGTAGTTTTCCGATGCGTCCATGGCGCCACCATACGTCTGGCGGGCCTTGTCGGCCTGTAGAACTTCTTCGAGTCGCTTGAACATGCGTGCGTTCGGCAGGCGACCAAAGCTGTCGCTTAGCTTGGCGTCCTTGCCAAAAAACGCCACGAGCTGGCGCTCGATGGCCGCAACCAGCTTGTCGCCGACGCGTTCGTCGACGAGCACATAGTCGGGACGCACGCACGTCTGTCCAGCGTTCACAAACGATGCCCACGTGAGACGACGCGCCGCAAGGTCAATGTCGACCGTCTCGTCGATGATCGCAGGGCTCTTGCCGCCCAGTTCGAGGACCGTCGGCGTGAGGTGCTCGGCGGCCGCGCGCGCCACAATCTTGCCCAAGAAGCAACCGCCTGTTGCAAAAATGAGATCGTAGCGCTCGCGCAGCATGGCTTTGGTCTCGTCGACGCCACCGTAGACGTATCGGACAAAACGCTTGTCCACGTACTTGTCAAAGAGCGAAATCAGTACGTTGTTTAAGTACCGAGCCGAGTCGTCCCCTGGCAAACGCACGACCGCACAGTTGCCGGCGGCGAGCGCCGAGATCAGCGGCGTGATCAATAGATTAATGGGGTAGTTCCACGTGCCAATGATACACACAACGCCCAATGGGTCTTTGTGGATGTACGAGAGACCCGGGAGGTTGGCAATGTTGGTGCCTACAAGCTGCGGCTTGGCCCAGTCCCCCATGTAATCGAGGTGTTCCTGGAGTTCGACCTTGGTAAGTGCAAATTCGTAGGCGTACGACTCGGTCGGGTGCTTGTGGAGATCTTTCCACAGCGCTTCCTTGATCACGCTTTCGCCTTCTTCGAGCAGTCGCTGGATCTGCAGCAGCAGTGCGCGGCGTTGCGCGAGCTCACGAGTCGCGCCCGTCTTGAACGACGCGCGCAGCTCGCGCACATCGCGCGCCGTGTCTTGCTTGGTCACGTCTGGGAACGCGTCCGAGAGTGTCTTCGAGTCGAGCGATCCGTACATTGCGGCAATAACTGTGGTGCTGCTTGCACTGGAGAAAGGAGATTCGATTGTGAGGGTTGCGAGTGGCTTTAATGCCAGCGGGCAGTCCGCAAAAGCGAGCGAGAGAAGCAGGACGAAGTACCTTGGTTTGGAAGCGCACCATTTTCACGTCACGTTGAATATCGGCCCTTCCGGGGCGTTCCATCGCACGTGCGGATGGTGTAAGCAGTATGCTTAGCAAGGTTTTCAGCACAGACGGTGAGATCGTTTGATGTGCTGTCCGCTGAGGCGTCGGCCGGCGGGAACCACGGTTTTTCGGAACGAGTTCTGCAGCAAGAGACAGGGCGATCACCTGTACATGCACTGACTTAACGTAGTTAACACAGCTTATTTTGAAACTAGGTACACTTTACCTCGTGTTTTGGAACATTAGTTCCAGTTCGGAGCTCCTGGAATTTGGCGACTTCCAGGAGCTCCAAAACCAAAGTTCAAGCACAAAGACCGGGCGCCGAAAGGGTTGTGTGACGCACCGGAATCATTACACCAATAATTCCCCTATTCTCCCAACGATGCACAAGAGACCAAGCAGACTAGTTTGGTGGTCGCGTGACAAGGTGGCCAAAATCGATCGCCGTCATCAGCTCGCTGATCCGCTGACAATGATTCCAGAAAGGGAGCGTCGCTTCTAGCACTGATGGACTGAGCATTCAGCTTTTCAGCGGCAGCGCTGATGAGTATTAGTTCTATTGTCCCACGCTACTCTACACCAGTGACTGGATGGGCGGGTTGACGTCTACAGTCTACTCTACTCTTCTGGGCATTTCTCCAGAGTATAAATAAGCAGCAGCGCAAGCATTCTAAGCCCGCTGGGTTTCTCGCTTAGTTTTCTGGAAGTGGCTGTTGCACAGATTGTCGGTGCGTTCGTACGCTTGCTTCATGCAGCCCGGCGCGCCGCAGCGCTTGCCACCGCCGTGGGCCCAGCAAAGGCCGTTGGAAATGGCGATTTTCTCGCAGTCGTCGGCTTTGCACTTGGTGCCGCCGCCATGGGACCAGCAGTAGCCACGAGACTTGGCGCGGTTCACACAGCCGTCGATTTTGCACTCCATAGAGCCGCCGTGGCGCCAGCAGCGTCCGTAGTGCTTGGCGCGCGACGTGCAGCCTTCCATAGTACAGCGCTTACCACCCTGTTGAATTACAATTAAAAAAACCGTTAGGAAGAAATCCAGTCTCTGTAGTAATGAATAGACGTACCCCGTGGCGCACGCAGAGGCCATGGTCGACCACGTATTGATTGCAGTTCTCAAACTTGCACGTGCGACTGGCCGGGCGAATCTTGCGGTTGGCGGACAATCGGGGGTCACGTGGAGACAGCGTTGGAGACGAGCCAATGCTCGATACGCTCGTGCGTCCATACGCTTCTTCATCTTCGCCTAGGAAGTAGAGATTTATCAGTCAAATGTAAAGTAGAAAGAATCGACAAAGGCAGACGTACTGTGAGGCGATCGGAATGGCTGCAGTGTCGAGTTGGTAACATCCGTAGTAGGAGATTGCATGCGCGAGGTTTCAAGGAGAAAACCAATCGATGTTGTAGCGAGCGACGGCAGTGGCGATACGCTTTGTGCATTCGCGAGGTACGAGGCACGGATCAAGTCGGCGAACAGCGGTAGATGGTTGAAGTGCTCGCGCTTTTCCTCTTTGATGGCAGTCAACGGTGGGCAGGTGATAGTAGCAGGCACCGTACGCGGAGATGCGACGAGCTCAAGACGCATCGAGGCATCGTCGTCCTGACGGGCGAGACATTGTTGCGTGGCCATGTTTGTGGTTGTGTTCGTGCTCGGGTTCGCGACCGGAACGATGGCCGCAGACTGGTCGGCTTGCGGGAGATTCAAAAGTGAACGTAAAGGTAGTGGATGGCAAAACGACTTTGGAAAACTATGTCGGCTAGCTGACTGGGTTGGGTTTGCGTCCTTACGCTGGTCGAAGCGGTGTATGTATTCTCCCGATGATGTGATGTGCAGCACCACCCACTTCGTTTCGATTCGAGAAGTACCAAAGTGGCGTGACGTCGCCTTCGTTTTCGCTTTTTGGGGGTCGACGTCGTTGCCACAAAACCGACGATTGCGAGCACACTTTTGTATGTCGAATCTGCCGCCAGCTGGACAGCGAGTTTTTCTGGTTACCAGTGGCGTAATTTGCGGCCATCGAAACGCAAACACGGACGCGTCGTCGTGACCGACGTTGTGAGTCACTCGCAGTCGATTCGTCGTCGATGACAGCATTGCGCCAGGCCCATTGCGTCACCGGTGCAGTGCCGGTTGGGTCAGGTCGACCACCTGACAAATCTCCAAGATCATTTCCAAAACAAGGTGATACTTTGAGTTGTTGTTTGTTATACGTCGCAAAAATGGCTGATTGACGTTCACATTTCGAGCGGATTTAAGACTTTCGATGCCAGTCTCCATTGAGCATGAAGAACAGGCGGGAGAGTTCTATCCCTGTCCTAGAACAACTTGAAGTAGTGTTTTGCTCTTCTCGCCGCCGTGTAATACCTGAACGGTGTGATACAGGACGAGACAACAGAACAACTGGCTTCACCACTGTCCAGCTAAAACGCGTGGGCTGTTCTGGTGACACCAATTCCGACGCGCAGCTGTGGTCTTTTTCAAGATGGGTGGAGGAAGTGATATTAGTCGTAGTGCGCAGAAAGCGTCGGGTTTTTCAAGTCTGAGAAGCACTAAAGACCTTAAACTGGTTGGCGGCTGCGTCGCCCACGTTAAGAGCCTCACATAGAACACTGTTGCAGACGACGAGTTCATTGTGTTTAAAATAAAAGAAATGCATCGTACGGTCAGTCGTATGGACTGTAAATCCCGTTGCTTAATGCTGGAGCACACCGCGAATGCCCGCCGCAATGGCCGCCAGCAGCATGGCAAACGCCAGCAGCTTGGCGACACGCAGTTGCGCGCGAGAGAACGGATAGAGCACAACGCCCAGCACTTTCTCCGCCGCGGGCGAGTACGGCGGGTACCGCTGCGCAAGGTCCAGGAGGCTGTACTTGTAGAGCACCGATTTGGTGTGCGAGAACGCATCAAAGCCAGCGCGGCCGTGGTACGCGCCGTTACCCGACATGCCGACGCCACCAAACGGCAAGTGGCTGTTCGTGAGCTGCATCATCGAGTCGTTCACGACCATGCTGCCGGACGAGGTCTCGGTCGCCACTTTGGTTTTGTTACTGGTCGTGGTCGAGAAAAAGTAGAGTGCCAGCGGCTTGTCACGCTGGTTCACAAAGTGGATCGCACCGTCGAGGTCACCTGCGCGGTAGTAGTAAATCGGCAATAGCGGCCCAAACATCTCTTCGCTCATGACAGCACTCGACTTAAACGCTTCGAAATCGGTCTTGAAGTTGAGCAGCGTAGGCTCAATGTAACGCTCTTTGACATCGGTCGCTCCGCCGCGCGTGATGCGTACCGCGTCTTTGGTGAGGACGGTCGAGAGCCGCGAAAACATGCGGCTGTTGACAATGCGTCCAAAACTGTCGCTCTTGGACGGGTCGTTGCCGTAGAGCTGCAGCATGGCGCGTTCAATCGCCGCCACAAGTTTGTCGCCGACGCGCTCGTCCACAAGGATATAGTCGGGACGCACACAGGTCTGCCCGGCATTCACGAACGCACTCCACGTGAGACGACGCGCTGCGACCTCGATATCGACGGTTTCGTCGACGATCGCAGGGCTCTTGCCGCCCAGTTCGAGGACCGTCGGCGTGAGGTGCTCGGCCGCCGCGTGCGCCACAATCTTGCCCAAGAAGCAGCCGCCGGTCGCGAAAATGAGATCGTAGCGCTCGCGCAGCATGGCTTTAGTCTCGTCGACGCCACCGTAGACGTATCGGACAAAGCGCTTGTCCATGTACTTGTCAAAGAGCGAAATCAGTACGTTGTTGAGGTAGCGCGTCGTGTCATCGCCCGGCAAACGCACGACCGCACAGTTGCCGGCTGCGAGCGCCGAGATCAGCGGCGTGATCAATAGATTAATGGGGTAGTTCCACGTGCCAATGATACACACAACGCCCAATGGGTCTTTGTGGATGTACGAGAGACCCGGGAGGTTGGCAATGTTGGTGCCCACGAGCTGCGGCTTGGCCCAGTCGTTGAGGTAGTCGAGGTGTTCTTGGATCTCTGCCATAATGAGCGACGTCTCGCACGCGAAGACTTCGGTCGGGTGCTTGTGGAGGTCTTTCCACACGGCTTCTTTCATGGCAATGTCGCCTTCTTTCATAAGCTTTTGGAGCTGCTTGAGCAGCTTGCGCCGCTGTGGGAGATCGCGCGTTGCGCCGGCGTCAAAGGTCATGCGGAGTTCGGCAACGTCGCGTGCAGTGTCCTGTTTCGCGACATCGGGGAAAGCATCGGTGAGCGTCGTGCTGTTCATGGTGGAGAGAGAGAGGAAAGGCGGTGGATGCAGTGGAGCAGCGGGTCGCGTGTTGTGCAGGCCGAGGATGCCGTTGTGAGCCGGGAGTGAAGAACTCGTTGCTCGTGAAAGTTGGGTTCCAGCAATCGAAGTGAGATTTTTTTTTTTCGGATTTCGGAAAGAGCATGATGCTGTTAATGCAGTAGATGGTCGCAAAAGCACTTGATGTGGTGAGATTGGATACTACAATAAGATGTCTGTTGCGGGACTAAACAAAAGTAGCTGCGACGATTATCCGCACATTCCAGCAGCTCCGAAGTTGTCCAGACCCACAGACCCACCGATCACAGTCAACAGTGACTAACTAATTGATGGGTTACCAAGTTCGTCTTGTGAACAGTCTGGCGGTGACCCGGGTCACCGTACCTTGAACCCCCCAACTGACTTAAATTATTTTGAGAGAAATGGGGCATTGGGTTGCTTTTGTATTGGGTTCTGCATGTGTAAAGTCGGCTAATGAATGATGCACAAAGCTATTCTGCACGGTTAAAGCCACGCATGTACGTCTACTATCACTTACGGGAGGACCCGGGGCTCAGAGCAATCAGCCCAGCGCCATAAGGGTCATGCTTCAAGCCGACCAAGAGGCTTGAGATGAACATAGAACGTGATTATTATGACCCGGGTCACCGCCATACCGTTCATGTTCCCTTCGGTGCAACCAGCGACCATAAGAGGTATTGTCTTATGAAGACACCCCCACAAATTGCCGTGATCATTTGAGATGTGGACACAACATTATTGCTGGATCAGTTCGATTCCAGACCAATCAGAGACCATTGATCTAAACATTGATCAATGAATGATTGGTCCAAGTCAAATGAGGTCAATAACACGACCTTTATACCAGAGGCGTGCGGCTGATCCCGAACCTATTTGTCGAGAACGAGCGCGTCGCGTTCATTGCCGAATGGTACTCGTTGACATCTGTTGGGGCGACGAACGTTGGTTCGATCGCACTCACGCCCGAGATAGACTTTCGATCTAATCCACAGACCAGCGCACTTGTTGGCAAGTGCCTCCACCGCGGCCTACGGCGTGCCGTTCACAAAGGCATAGACAACGACAGGGTAGCTTCCATGTGAGATATATCAACGAATATATCGATGTCTGAGAGAAATAAGAATGGCGACATAGCAGTTCGACTCTCCACCGCACGACAATGGTGAGAGAATGATAAGCAAGTCTGATGAAAATTTCATACGACGCTACATGTGAGCTCATCCTCGCCATCGACGACGCTCGATGGATTTCAGGATGAACACCAGGGGCGATTAGGCTGCCTTCGAGGGATGAGGTTTGTTCATCGCGCCGGCAGCTACGTTGAGCTGTGCCGCTGGGTCCGCGAAGATGACGCCAAGCCCAACAAGCGTGTGTTGCGCGCGCAATTCGCCGTTTGCCTCCACCGTAAACCCACAAATGTATCGTTTTGGATTCCCACGACACTCGAAACGCTTTGTCGGCTCCCCACCTGGGACGGGGAGACCGAATCCAGGCGTGGTTTGCATGTTGGTCTTGAAAAATATTCCAGAGACCTTTCCATCGTCCACAGTAATCGCGGCTGACTCGATACGCTCGTCGTCCGCGAGGATGACCCAGTGCTCGGACGTGTTCACCTTAAAGGGACCTTCAAAGCTAGTGTAGCGGGCATATTCGGCACGCGATACCACGCGCACACCGCCAATCGAATTGTCCTTCTGCATGTTCACCACGATCGCGCGCGGCGCAAGACTGCACGTGCGTAGTTCAAGGTCGCACTCGCGAATGCGTTTGAGATAGTGCATGTTCGCAACTGAATGAGGGACGTTGAGGCTGTGTCCTTCACATGCGACTGCTAAGGGCACAAACACAACACCAAGCTGCGTGCAACCTCCAGTGCTACGTGATCCTCGAAACGCATGGATGCAAAAACCGACGTCAGCCGTGAAACTTGTGCTCTTGCCTTTACGTTCCCCAAACCATGGCGAGACTCGCTTCGACGTGTGGATGCGAAGCCCTTTGATCACCACTTTTGTCGCCGTCACATCGACTTTGGTAATATACTCGCCAGGGTGCAGAAGGAAGAGTCGAAAGGCGCCGTATTCGGTACAGCGCTCCATGCTGTCGCGACATTCGTCATGCGAAAAGTTCTCTATCTTCCAAATCTGGTTAGACACTTTGATGCGGAAGCCCTCGATGCGCGTGACGATTTCCTGCCACGTCGTCCGAAACCACTCGGTTGGTGGCTCGGCCTTGGTAGCGACCACTGGCGGAGACAAATACGGCGCGAGTGGTTCGTCCATGGCGATGCGACTTTCAAACTGGCAGTTTGGTGAACTAGTCGATTTGTGCCCGTTGTGTTGCTGCTTAATGCTATGAAATCTTCCTCAGCAGAGACAGGGTGGGATGGATGGGGATGCGACCATGGCCTCTCAAGCACGAGTGACCTTATCCAAGAATTGAGGTTGAAGCATATCCTTCGTCCAATTGCACATAAAACAGCCTCCTTTAACTTAATTGGGACCAAATGGTAACCTACTGGAGACTCTTCAACGCCCAGGACAAGAACGACAGAATCATGCCGCCACGCAAGGTATGGACTGATAGCCATGCTCTCTCCTCTTCTCCGACGCCCATAAGAGTTGCATACATGTGCTGATAATGTGTTATTTACCGTTCTCTCACTATAGGACTATTACGATCCGCCGTCTATCACGGATTTCCTCGCCAAGGTCGGCGTGAACGCCGCGACCGGTCTGTCGCGGGATGACGCCATGACGCGGCGGACGCTGTACGGCGCGAACCGCGTGACGCCGCCAGTCAACTGTCCTTCATGGGTCTGCTGTTTGCTGCCCTGTCTCTTGCGCACGCCGTCCATGGTCGGCTTCCACGCTGCGCTGCCGCGCGAGGCCAGTGTCAAGCGCTTCCAGAGCCAAACAAAGACGGCGCGCACGCTGCGCATGGACGCCACCAGCTTAGTGTATGGAGATGTCGTGGAAGTTAAAGCCGGTGATGTGGTGGGTGCTGATCTGCGGGTGATCGAGTGCTCGGACGACTGTCTTGTGGATCAAACAACGCTGGTCGGAGAGCGGGAAGAGGAGGACGATAACGACGCGTTGGAAGGTGGCGAGAGGATGACGCCGCAGCGGCTCAAACCAGTGACAGTGAGTGCGACCGACAAGTCGAGTCCATTGATGAGCGGGAACGCGTTGTTAATGGCGACGCGGCTGGTGAAGGGAAGGGCAGTTGGCGTGGTGATTGCAACTGGCGACGAGACTGTGTGGGGACAACTGCTGGACAACCACGAATGGCCCGTGAAAGGAATAA
>JAADVD010000059.1:0-101706 GCA_023334535.1 Pythium vanterpoolii
GCAAAGTTGGCTGTCTTGCCGAGACCTCCCGGCCACCACTTGCGCGCTGTGAGTGTCGGCGAGTTGATGATAAACTCCTGGGTCTTCTTGTCATAGTGCGCCGTAGTCTCAATACCCTGGACGTTGGAGCCGTGGCCCAGTTCGGTTTGGGCGTAGGCGCCAATGATCTGGAAGTTGCGTGCGAGTGGAAGCCACTTTTTCTGCTGCGCGTCGTCGCCTTGGTTTTCCAACGTTGGAATGAACATGCCGCGATGGAGACCGATCGCAAGTGGCTCGCCGAGCGCGAGGTAGATGTGTTCCTGTTCGGTCTTGTCGGTGATGTTGTGCTCGCGCACAAGCTGGATGTAGTGGTAGGCTTTCTTGACGCCAAAGTTGTATCGCTCCGTGTGGTTGCGGAAGAGCATGTCGCGGTCGCTCAGCACGGGGTGGGTCTCGACGAGCTTCAGCAGTTGCTTGCGGCGCGCGTTGGCGGCGGTGCCGCCGTTGAGCACGGCCGCGAGCTGCGACGGATCCACATCGCCACCCGCACGCTCCTTTTTGAGCAGCAGCGGCGCGAGGTCCTTGAGTTCGACGTTCATCTCGTTCCCAGCGGAATTGGAAATGGGAGGAGCCGCGGCGGGCGATCTAATCTGTTTCTGGTCATTGCCACGCACGCTTGTCGAATCCTCAAGGATGGCTTCCCTTGCGAATACACTAATACAGTAAACGTTTCAGTATAGAGGGGATACATGATTGACAAGGTACTGATTTAACACACGTGTTGCCTGTGAACGCGACGTAGACACGTTCAGAGCTTACCCGTTTACTCGACATTTATTTTCAGCTAATCAAAAGACGCCATGGAAGTCACCTCGGGTTGAAGTTGCTGGTGTCGCGGCGCAACATGGGTGAGCGGGGCAATAATATCCATGTTGCAGTACGGTACCGATATGAATACAAGCCATGGCTCCCTACGGCTCCTCTGCCCTTGGGATATCAATGTCGACACTAGCGAGGAATGAGTTCCAGTCTTCGAGCGTGGTCTCGTCTTCGTACAGCGCATCGTGACGTGCCAAGATACGGTCACGAACGCGGGTACGCAGCGTTGCATTGTGTGCAATCTCAAGCGCCATTGAAACAAAGCCGTCGATGCTCGAGGCGATGGTATCGGTCATGCCCATAGCCCGAAGAAAACCTGCAGCGAGCTGCGGCACCGTTTGCGCCGACGGCAGTGTAACCACGGGGCTAGAAGAGAACGCACCGAGTCATTGACGAGGAGGGAGGCAAATAGAGGCTTGATAGGGATAGGAAAAACGTACGTGCCAACAGCGAACGCATCAAGCGTCGTGACGCCACCGCCAAAGGGAAACGGATCGAGGACGACGTCGGCCATCGAGAGCAGTCCCATAAAGTCGTCGTACGGCAGCGTCGACAAGAACAAGACGCGGCGGTGGGTCTATCACAGACACACATTAGAGGGGTTCCGATAGAGTGAGGTATAGTGGTTATAGTATACCTCGCCAAAGCGCCGACGGAAGCGCCGTTGCAGCTGCTCTTTCCAGACGCGTTGTGATGCCGAAGCCAACAGCACGATCCGCGCATGGGAATCCCTCGTGAGAATGCCCTCGAGTACGGCGTCAAAGTCAGTGTGGAGCTTCATGAGCGTCTGCGGACACACGTAGAGACGAGCGTTCGAAGGCAACTGCAGCTTCGATCGCTCCACCCCTCGTGACCCAAGTGTCGGAAATCGGTTGGTGAAGAATGTGCTGAGACCACGGAAGAGCACGACTTGTTCGGAAAATAAACTGCCGTGGTACGTGCCCGGCCAGGCACCCGCATCCACCGAACTTTTCTCGTCCTCCTCATTGTTGGAGCCTTCATAGAAGTCGGAGATAAAATACTCGGACGTGAGAAAGTAGTCGATCGCGGGATTCGCAGTCGTGACCGGATGCCCCCAAAAGACACACTGCACCGGTGCAATGCGGTGGTGCGACAAAAAGAGCGTCCACGCATCCATCCCCTGCTCTGGATAGATAAGAATGTCAATGGCTTCGTGACGCAGCAATGCGACCGCGGCGTCTAGGTGGACGGGCAGTTCCAAATAGCTGTCGGCTGCTCGACGAAACTCTTTTGTGAGTTCGTCCGAGGCTTTCAGAAAGTGGACTGAGCGATAGACCATGACGTGGAACTGGGAGCGATCAAGCCGTTGGATAATGCCAAGCAGGAGCTTCCCAACCGAGTGATTGCGAAACCACGTAGATACAAACGCAATGCGGCGGCGGCGTGGTGTCTCCGTGTGGGCGACGAAGAGCTCGTTGAGTGGTCGGAAGCGAGAGGTCAGACTGGGGAATAGTTCCGCACGCAGCGCAAAGACCGCTTGCTGCAAGGGTAGCACGTCGACACCCTGGTAACCGATGAACATGGAGGGTGGCGTTATGGTGTACCGCAAGTAAGTGGCGTCTTCGGGTCGGGCCATGATATTGGCGTACGCGTCGACGCCCGTCAGCGACGAGAGAATGCGGTTTTGCTTGGCGCGCAGGGATCGCAGGTCTTCGATATGGTGGTGTAGCTGAGCCAGGTACCCGTGCATCGTTGCGGTCGAGTCAAAGACGATCGGAAGGGCGAGTGCTGCTCGAAACTATTCGTACACAAGAAGCG
The DNA here is from genome assembly GCA_023334535.1 of Pythium vanterpoolii. NCBI lineage: Eukaryota > Oomycota > Peronosporomycetes > Pythiales > Pythiaceae > Pythium > Pythium vanterpoolii. The sequence goes on from JAADVD010000059.1 coordinate 2,638, forward strand.
TCAGTCACAGTACAGCATAGTGAACCTACCGCAATGGAGCGTATACCTCTGAGGACAAGGACCAGTCTTCACACAGCTGTGCCGCGTGGCGGAAAAACACCACGGACTCGTGAAACCCCCCCAGCTCGTCCAGAAAGACGCCCATGATGTGGAGCGTGTGGTGCAGTTCTTTCACAAAGTCGCTGTGGTACCAATACGCGCGGCGGCTGATTTTCACGGGACGCTGTGCATCGTCGTCATCTCCATTCAACGCTTCATCGGTGTGGCCATGGATGCGCCGACGACAGCACGTATTGTGTGTGAGTGCCCCGGGAACACTGATCGCTTGGGACGTGAGGGCCGCCACGCAGTGGTGGTCTGTCTGCCCGTCCATCTCGGTCACAACAAGACGTAGAAAATTGTCGTGCGGTACATCCAGCCCTGCTGACGTGACGTTGAACTGTGCGGCTCGGGCATGGCAGTCGTGGGCTTCTTCCAGCGCTGTGAAGATGTCTCCGCGCAGAAAATGGACAAACGCCAGCAGACACCGCGCCGCTTGGTCGCTATCGTCGTCGGGAAGCCTTTCGAGAAGCCTTGCTGCATGGGCATAGTATCCTCGTCCCAATAACTTTATCGCGCCTGCTTTGAGTCCGCCCAATCGAGATGCTGAAAGCAAATTCGCTTCTCCAACCAAGCTCTGGTGCATCAGCAGCACAGCAGCTCCTACTGCTGCGTGGAAGGAAGCATCCCTCGTGAACTCCCAGTGGTAAGGAAAGACGTCGGCGCATCGCAGGAGAAATCCGATTGTGTGGTGTGCCCACTTGACTTGATGCGGTTTCGTTCTGAGCTCCAGAATCGACTCGATTAGTGTATCGAGATCCCGCGTGGGCGGTGGCAGCGCCGCGTAGAAGGTCTCGTACGCGACCAGCGGTGCGTTGATCTCCATTAGGTATTCAATGCGGTGCCATGCCTGATCCAGCGCCGTTTGATTCGACCGGATGGAAATTGTTACTACGTCGCTGGCGTTTTGCACGAGTGAGACAAGTCGATCGCCCTCGGAACGCTTAACGGAGACGGCGAATGCCTGGAGCGATTCGTACTGTAGTGTACCAAGCTGAAGAGACGAGTCGTCCGTGTTGATGAGCACCATGCCAACGCCCCCAGCCGCAGCGACATGCACGAGCTACGGAAATAATAGACTGAGTATTATCTTCTCCTGCAAGTTGTTCTCAACATCTCACCTTCTGCTGGAAGTCGCACCCTCCACGCCGAACAAGCACGACCGCGTTTTTAATTGTATCAAGTTGCTGGCCTGAGCACGCCAGCGAATTGTCGCTCGCGATCCGCAGTGGCAGCAGTCTCCGCTCGGAATCACTTGGGAGAAACGCCCCAAAGGCCGCCGGGCGACAGCCGAACGATTGTTCTATCGGTGCCACGACGTAGCAGTCGTCTGCACACCAACGCGTCGCCATTAGACTCGATTGCATAGGACACATGGACTAGATCCCACCTTGTGACAGCGCGAGCTTCGCGCGTGTGGCGTCTACACCGGCGACGACCGCGAGGGCGACGAAGATCAAGAGGAAGCGAGTCATGTGGAAGATGATGGGATGATCCAGCATCTATCCTCTTGGCTGTGTGTATGGTCTGCAGCTGACGGTGGGGAATTATCGCTGCGCGCACGCCCACAAAGCTCTGGTTTTTGATGCGCATCCAGTATTGGACATGGTTGTACACTGTCGCGATCTTTTTCAAAAGGTCACCGATATTCCCATAATCAAGTACATTTGATCATATGGTTCTGGAGGAACTTCTGTATACCGAATGTATACCGAATCGACATGGCTACATGTTTGCCTGAAAATACCAGCTTGAACCTACCCAGTTTGCCATTTTTCCTCGCCGAGTATTTATGTGTGCTCCACTCTCCTTCGTAACCGCAGTGTCTCTGGAGGAGCAGGGAGAATACACGAAGCCGAGGCCATCGAGCACTATGGACGCCCGCGACGAAGAGGACTTAACCATTCAGATCCCACCCCAGGACGGCTCGCAGACTGAGCGGACCAAGGGCACTTATGGCGGTCGTCAGCGATGGATCTCTGGTGCAAACGGTAGCGGGACAGCAGCCGCGAATGGTGGGAGCGGCAGCGGTCTCGACTCCAAGTCCTCAGCCATAAACTCGCTCGTGTCGCCACGCGGTCGCAATGGCGCTGGCCCCAAGAGCACCAAAGTCACGCCACCGTCAGTGACGTCGTTCCTCTCATCGATGGGCATTCTCGTGGGCGAGGAGACACACATTGTCGACAAAGAAGTCAACGAAGTGGCCATTCTACGACGCGTACGTGTGGTCTAGTGACTGCTGCCACCATTGAGATACTGACTAGGGGAGATGATTTGGGTAGGAATACGATACTATCAAAAATGCCAACACCAAGAAAGAGATGGAGATCCGAAAACTCGAAGAAGAGATTGAAAACCTCACGGCGACTCTCCACAGTCGCACGACTGACACGTCGCAGCTCAAATCGCAAGCGACCACCATCGAGAACAAATCGGCGGTAAAGTTTATTCTATTCAGCTTCACATGGTGCAAGCAATCTGACTAGCCATGTGAAATACATGTTGCTAGATGTACGAAGCCAAACTGGAAGAAGAGCTCTCAGATCGCGGCGTATATACGCACATGATCCAGCGCCTCACGAGCGAATCCCTCACCTCCAAGAAAGCCACGCTCGAACGAGAGAAGCAGCTGCTAGCGCTGCAGCACGAGCTCGAGAGCAACACGTCGGCGCTGCTGGCGGCGCGCCAAGAAAAGACCGTTGCCGAGAACGCCTACAAGAAAATGTACCACGACTGGTGGGAGCAAAAGCAAGAGAAAATCCGGGCACTAGACGACATGCAGCAAGCCGTGCAGCAGACCAAACTCCAGTACGACATCTTGGAACAGCGCGAAGTCTCGCGCAAGAAGCATGTCCAAGAAGCACTCGGTGAAATCAAACTGAAAGAGTCGCGGCGGCTGCGCCACGAATCGTCGACGCAAATGTCGCACTTTTCCGAGATCCAAGAAGAACTATCGGAGACCGACCTCAAGCTACTGGCGGTCGAGACCGAGCTGAAGAAAATCATTGAAGCAGCTGGCACCAACGACGTCGACAAGATCATTGCCAAGTTTTTGAGTCGGGATGAGACGCTGCGTGCGCTGAAAGAAGAGCACGCAGTCGCCGACGCACGAATGCGCAAGCTCCGCGACAAGCACAAGCAACTCAATGAGCAGCTCGACCATTTGCGCAGCTCGGCCATTAACACTCGCACGATCTACCAGGAAATGGACCAGACCTCGGAGCGCCTCAAAGATATTGAGAAGGATGCGTCGACGCTGTCCGAGCGGTTCAATCGGTCCAACGTTATGATGGACGCGTTCCGCGCCTGTATGCTCAAGTGCCTCAACAAACTCACAACGGTCCATGGCTCGCTGGACTTTGACGACCACCACGAACTCAGTCGTGCAATGGACACACCAACTGACGAGCTGCTGCACGTGGTTGAGCAAAAGCTGAATCGCGTCTTGGATGTGATCAATCGCGAAAAGGCCGAGCGTGAGCTGCATCGGTCAGAGGCGACCGGTGGCGTCGCTGGCGCTGGCGTAAGCCCAGGCGGTGTTGTGGACCCCAATGATAAGCACGCGCACGGTGGTGTACGCGCACCGGCACCGTCCGAGAGCGAAGAACACTTTATCTTGCGCATGTCGACGCCGAACATGGCATCCACCAATGTGCGCGTGCGGCCAAAGTCACGCGATGGCACTGCCCGCGCGCCCGCCATGTCTGTCGTTCTACAAGAACCCACTAAACAATCCACTACGAGACGCCCGCAGCCCGTGAGCGGCGTTGGCAGTAGCGATGCCGGCAACAACAACGGCGCCACCGGCGACGACGACCCGGCGACCGGTGATGTGGTTGAGGACGAGATCGTGATCGACAGCGGGACGCGCAAGAAGCTCGTGGGGCTAGTCGTGAACCGCAAGCGCGGCAAGCGAGCCGGTGGCGGCTCCGTGCTACAGCCGCGTTGAACCGGTGCCGTAGCATTCGTAGTTTTTTCAATCCACCTTACTTCACGGATCTCCTCGTTGCACGCCTTTCCGTTGGCTCGCAAATCCTCCCCTCTGATTGGCTCCTCAAAAGCGATTACTGAAAACTGATTGGCTATTTTTGATGTGGGTTTTGGGTAATTCCATCTCGACAGGCTGTTTAAGAAACGGGCAACTGAAGTGCGGGAATAAAACTGGACCACGCCATCCACCACCATCGCCGCCGGTCGCCGATCGCCGATCGCAGCGCGCAACTAAAACGCACCCGTACGCGCGTTTTAGCGGTCCTACGTCTCTTCGCGTGCGTCCATCGTCTGCGCCGCGTCTAGTGCGTTCGTTTCGTGTATAAAACATGGATACAGTCGCCGTACAGCCTGAGCACGACGACTGCCATTGCGGCCACAGCCACAACCACAATCACCACCACCATGCCCACGGCGACGACTCTGACGCCGATGCCGCGGCGCCGGCAAAGCTCGCGCACCAACTTTGGATGCCGTGGCGCGCAATCGTATTGGTGCGCGAGTTTAATCCCTCATCGCTTCTCCTCAGCTGCTCATAGTAATCTCTCTCTCTTACATCACAGAACCCCATGCTCACAGCAATGGTCTACATTGTCTTCAACGTGCTCTTCATCACGATTTGGTACGGAATCTATATACCATTCTCACTAAGTACTCCCACTCACGTTTCTCTCCCCTATTCTCCACGTTATAGGCTGCTCGTGTCGCTCCTTGTTTGGCTGCTCACCCTGCCAGGGCTTTTGCTCATGGTCATCTCAGCCATTGTCTTCGGTCTGCGCCGCGTCACGCAGTTCATCACCTACCCCGGCCAACTCGCGCTCGTCGTGCGCGACGGCGAAACCAACTTCGCACGCCTCACAAAGCGCCGCCTCACCATGGCGCTCGACGCCGCCCAGGAGCTCGCGCAGACTCTGGGCGACCCTGACGTCTCGACTGCCACCCTACCCCAGCGTCGCCAATGCTTTGTGCAGCGGCACCAGAATTTCGAGTTTTCCATCGAGACGTTGGTCGTGCCATTGCTGCACGCACTGGAGCAGGTCGAGAAAGAGGGGGCTATCGGGGAGAACGGCGTACGGATATTGGCGGCACTACGGGACCTCGTGCGGTTTGCTACCCACGACCTCGCCACGCCCACGGCCGAGCTCATGACAGCATCGTCCAAAGACTTCGCTGTGCGTCGGCAGCAGCTTTTCCTCGTGGCGACCAAAACAATCGCGACATCAACACCACCGACGCCAGTGTCTGCGTCTACTACACCTCGCGGGGTTTTATCGGCGATCGCTCTCTCATCGCCGGTAGCCTCGCAACAGCGGATGCAGTTTAGTCCCGGTCGACTCGTCATGACGCTGACAGAAAAAGTCGCGCGCGTGCGGTCGCTCTTGTCGACCGTTGGTCCGTCGGCGACCGTCGCCAACGCCAAGCGCGACGTCTCGTGGATTTTGCGGGAGCTATGTCAGCGCAAAGCACCTGACGTGGACATTGTCACGACGCTCGATCTAATTCGCGCCGACCTCTGCGTCCGCTTTGTACGTCTTCCCTTTTTGGATCCTCTCTGAATCTCTCTCGCTGGTAAACTGACGTTGTATGGTGGTATAGCATGGGGAGCAAGTGTGGATCCCAGGTCATGGTACGCACCAGATCGATGCCATGTTTATTCCTGCGGCCGGCGGATTCTCCATCGACAAACCCGTGATGATTCTGTGTAACCCGAACGGCGGTCTCTACGAGTTTCACCACTTTCAAATGGACTGGGTCACATTCTACACGGAGCTCCAGTGCCACGTGCTGCTGTTCAATTATCGCGGCTATGGCCGCTGCGACGGTACGCCGTCCCCCGGGCTCCACAATCTCGACGCGCTTGCAATTGTCGACTACCTCAAGGTCCGCAAAGGAATCACCAAAATTGGCGTCCACGGCGAGTCGATTGGGGGATTGGTCGCGACCTATCTCGCTCGCCATTGTGATGCGATCCAAGTGCTCATTGCCGACCGTACGTTTGCGAGTTTGCCGGCACTGGCGCAGCGGCTGGTCGCATCATGGGCGGGCCGCGCGGTCACGTGGCTCACGTGGTGGGAGACCAACAATGCCGCCAATTACCTCGCGGCAACGTGTCCGAAACTACTCTGTTCGGACCCCCACGACGAGATCATTCTGGACGGCGCGTCGCTCAAGTCGGGTATTGCGTTGCGCATGGAGTTGGGCGACGACGCATTTGATCTGCCGCGACCAGTTCCACTCAGTGACACGGACGATGCAATCGTCGACCGCACGCCGTCGTCGTGGATGGATTTGGCTTCCAAGTGTTCGGCTTTTGCGACCGGCGACAAGCGCGTGCGTCGGCCAAGCGAAGCCGACTCGCGGCCACAGCTCGGGGCGCCATTGACCGAAGCCATGGTGCGTCGCTTTAGTGAAGCGTCGCTGTCGCTCGGACGGCGCGCCATGCGGTACGCCGAACAACGCGGCTCGCCTCCGCGTCGCCCCATGAGTTCCTCCCACGTCGAGATCTCGGTCCTTGATACCAGCGTCAGTGCGACACCACCGTCCATGGCATTTCCGCAAGAAATGCTAGCAGTCGTGTGGATGCAGCTTGCGTCACTGGATGGGTACTGCGGCCAGTGCTTTTTGCAGGCGGCCGAGAGTGGCGGGTACGATCGCATCCGCGCGTGGACAGCGTCGATGCTGACGTGGGGTGGGCAGCTCCCACCCTCCAAGCGCACGCAGTTGACGCTCGAGGCATTCGATCGCCAGGGACTCGTGATCCGTCCGCTGACGATCCTCCAGGTCTTTCAGATTCTCCAGACTGCCGCCGAGCAACATCCGGGAATCAAATTCGATTTGGATATTGGCGTCGTCTTGCAAATGGTTGAGTATCTCATGGATTCGCTTCATCATCGCTGGAATCATCACGACGACGCAGGGAGTACCAAGTCATCTCTCCCCACCGGTGGATCGTTGCAAGCGACAGCATTGGGGCAATTGCTGCCACTGCATTGCGGCCACAATCGTCAGTTTGCCGACACGGAGAAAGCCGCGCTAGTTGAGTTCCTTCAAAGCACGGGCTTTCTGCCTCGTACAAATGAGTCCTAGAGACACCTGGTCAAGCACGCATGTGTACCATATAGAAATAAACAGCGATCAAGAGACATTTTGGAGCCCGTCATACTGTACATTCAGTACAGGCTAGTATGGACATATATCAGCACCAATCATCACCTGCGAGCGACGCCAGATTGGTTTCAAAACACACGGGACACGCGGCGTCCGACGCGCACACAGTGTGAAAAGCGTGACCACACGGCAACAGCGCGACTTCCATATTGCAGTTGTCTACAGCGCCAAAACAATAGGCATTCAATTAGGATCCCCTCCGGTATAGAGCCACACCACTGGAACGTACCGTCGGCAATAATCACAACAGGGAGATCACAGATCGCACACGTGGCATCGTGCAGTTGCACTTCGCCGCCCCAATCACTGCTGCGCGTTTCAAAGCACCGCGCCACTTGGGTGGTGTATCCCCCACCACTACTACCCCACAACGAGAGTGAATTTTTTACCTCGGATCCGGCATCGGCGATCGACAGGGACGGCGGTTCGTTATCGTGGAGCGTGGCGAGTTCGGCCACGTACTTGGCGTGCTTGGTCTCCCACTTGGCGTACTTAGCTTGGTCGAGCGGCGCTTTAAGCGCGCCGCGTTCCAACTCAAAAATGGCGTCGACCTGCGGTGCAAACGAGACACTGTTGGTCATGGACGCTTGTTTGTAGGCGGCCCACACGTGGGTATCCATCGTCTCGAGCAAAAGCGTAATTTCTTCGTCTTGACGCTGGTTGAGTAAATGGGCTTCGACAATCGTCTGGTACATCGCCAGTGGACTCGCCGCAAACAAGAGCGGAAAGCGCGCGAGCCGGCGCATGCCGTCGGACGGGCCTACTGCACTGAGGAGGGCGTGCACGACGCTCGTGATGAGAGCATCGTCGCCTTTTTCGGCGCCATGTTCAATGTGCCCAAGGATTTTCTCAATCACCCTAGTTGCCACGTCTTCGCAGGCTGACGTTGAGCGGTACAAGAGCTGTTCGAGTAGCACGAGCTCTTTCTTCTTGGTCACAAGCTGAATCAAATGATCGAGCTCGTGCTCGGCCCGCTCCGACGGTCGTGCGTGTTTCTCGAGGGACTGGAACGTGAGCTCGAGCAGACCACTGTAGACGTGGTTTTTCACGCATAAGTCCCACGCCGTAGCGTGGTCGTACTGGTACCGCCGTGGCTGGCGCACGACAGCAGAAAACCAAGCGACTGCGTCTGTCGGTCCCGACGGCGTGGTCTTTTCAAAGGTTTTGCCAGTCACTTTGGCGCCGCCAAAACAAAGCGCGAGGCAGCGATTCACAACAGCGGTATCTTGCCCAACGACCGACGGGTGGGCTTCAAGGAGCCGCACGAGGTACCGAAAGTAAGTCGCGGTCTGCGGAATGTTTTCAGGCTTGAAAAGATCTTGGAGCGTCAACGAATGCGACGATTGGTCACCAAAGAGACACCGTTCGACGTTCCAAGGCGTGAGCGCTGGAAAGTTGGCGACGCACAAATCGACGGCTTCGTGTGGACACTTTTTCAGCAGCAGATCGAGCACGTGCAAGAGCAGACAGAGCGACGCCATGTCGCGCAAACACTCGAGCGCTTTGGTGATGTGCTTTTCGACAATCCAGTTGACCACGTCGTCGCACGTACTCGACATGTTGGAGCTCGACACGACCTGGTCGAGCACAGCATTGAGCACATTGCCCATGCGTGTCTTGTTGCAGACTTCGGCAGCCAGCTCCGTGTTGAGGTAAATGCCGTATTTTTTCACAAACGCTTCAGCTTCCGTGGCCGACCACGTAGCGCTACCGTTCCCTTGTTTGTCGGTGGTCTTTTTCCCTGACTGGATCTCGAGAATGATGCCCATCTCAAACGCGTACGAGCGAGGGACAGTTCCAGTCCCATCGGACGCGTCCTTCGCCACTACAGGTCGCACATGCAGGGCAGACCCGGCCGCCGAGATGGCAAAGTATGTCGACACCATCACGCGCACCAGCGTCCAGTCGTTTCGCGTAAGCGGAAGGCCGTCGCCGTCCAGGAGTGCTTCGCCGCGTGTAAAGCCTGGTGTCTTGGTAACGTTCTTTTTCATCATGGTCGTCATATCCTTTTGTTTGCTAGCAGTCGGACTATTAAGCGATGCGTCCGGCGAGGCCGTCGGATCGAAACACGTCAGCCACGCTCGAATCGCTGACTGTACTTGGGCCAGATCACCCTCCAGCAGATACATATTGGTGAGGCATCCACAGACACGCGTGATGCCGGCGGCCGGCCACAACCGCCGTGTGAGACGCGCGCTTTTCTCAGCGGTCGCAGCAGCCGACTGGAGCTCGGCCATCAAATCACTGACCTCTCGTTTCAAGACCGAATCCAATTCCGGGGCACTCGCAAGCTGCCCGCGCACAAGACACTTGCGCTGGAAATCGCAGCTTGGGCCGCCGCCAATGTGGCGCTGGAGCGCGCGCTGGGCCGAGCGTCCCGTGTCGGGCGACAACGAACTCCTCCGTGCGAATCGGTGCGGACGGGGTCTCGATGATGATGATACCGGAGCCGGCTCGTCGACGTCGTCACGCGACAGTGGCGGTGTTGCTGGAATGTTAATGTGCAAGCGCTCGGCGCTGTGGCTCCGGTGCAGAGGCAATTTTGGTTTACTGGAGGAGGATTGATCAGCATGGATACCGGTAGCGTGACCCGTGCCATTTCGCTGTCGCGGTTGTCGCGCCCATGACGACGAGGGTTTCTGTTTCTCGTCGTCATCGGTAACGGCATCGGGCAAACTGAGCTGCATGTCGAGCGGCAAATTCGAAATGTACTTGAGTTTGGAATCCCAAATGTCCATCGAAATTGCTTCGAGCAAGACCTCCGAGTCGGTGCTCATGTCATTTTCACCGGTCGACGACATGGCGATGCGGAGGACGGCACACTCGTGGGCTTCGTCGGACGCGTGGTGGGGTGTGTGCTTCCACACAATGGGATCGAGGATCAGGGTGTCTTCGGGTCCTGGTAACTCCCCAAAGATGCTGCTGGCATTGCCGCGGGCGCCATAGTTGACGTGGGTCGCCGTGTCCATCAAGTTGGAGATCATGTGGGCGCCGGGGATATAGGTCGTGATCGCCTTGGCGGCCGCGCCCGTATTGTGGAGCGTGCCGCGCAGCGTTGGCAGCATGTTCATGGCGCCGTCGTGCTCGGCTTTGTAGGCTTCAAACTTACGAACTTCGTCCAAAATGTCTTCGAGCCACGACGCGCGCTCGTCGACGCGGACGATCGGCTCGCTGGTTTCGAGATCCTTGATCTCAATCATCTGCGCTTCGAGCGTCGAACCATCCGGAGCGTAAATGCTGCGGCGGTACGACAGTGGCGATGGCCGCAGGTCCAAATAGTCACTGGCACTTGGCACAGGGGTTTTGCTCGGCGTTGGGGTCGAGCTCTTGGAGGCAAAGCGATTTGGATTCGCTTGCTGCTGCTGTTGTTGCTGCTCTTGTGGACGTTGGCGGAAGATCACTTGGAGCGGTGCGTCCGCCAACGGCGAGACCAGGTCGGGGGCTCGATGCCGTTCCTCAAGGACCTTTGCGTTTTGGTACAAAGCGTCCAGTTCGGACGATACTGCCTCACACCCTTCGTCTAGTGAATTCTCATTTTGTTTCTTCCACTGTGTGCGTAGCGTCTCAAGCACCGATGCATCGTTCATCTTGTACTCGATCGCCAACTAAACCCAACAGCTAAATGTTGAAAACCGTGATGATGATCAGAGCAGTTTTCAAAAGTTACGCACCTCGACGGCTTTTCTCACATCGTTCATTGCATAAAGATCGAGAAACTGCCGCGCCGAGCACGACTGGACGATCGAAACTTTGGGTGGATCGCCGTGGAGCACGACCAGCACCGACTGGTTGAATACCTATTTGATAAGCACTGAGTGTCAGTGCTCATCCTTCGCACCACAATCGATAGAGTGCCTACCTTCAAGTCGTGAATGGTTCCCAAATCCAGATGCCACTCGACGATCTCCACTGCAATGGGGTCTAAGAAGAAGACCACGCTGGAGCCCGTGTTCCAGCTCACCAGCAACGCCGGTTCCACGGCCTCGTCCGACTCGTACGGATCGTGGATAAACTGAAAGAGCGCGAGCTTGTTGACCGTGAGGTCGCGCGACTGGATTGCTTCGTCGGTGCGGCACTCGGGGCTCTGGAGAAAATTAGATGGGCTCTTGCCAAGCGCAAACTTCAGTGTGGCCGACACGGTTCCCGTCTGGGGGTCCGCGACCCACACGCGCCGGCCGGGTCGCGACGAAAAGACTTTGGCGTTGAGTCCTTTCGCCACCTCCACTTCGTCGGCGGCACTGGAAAAGAAGCAGGCACCGAAATTGCCTTGCCGTGGTTTGGTACCAATCTGGACCGCACTACCATCGACCGAGGTCAGATTCAAAAGCAGCACGCGCACTTGCGACGACACCATCAAGATCACGGCGCGGCCGTACTTGGTCATATCCAACTATTGAGATCCGATCCAATCAGTTCAGCTTAGGCAGTACAGTTCCGCCGCAAACATGCGAATGTAACTGTACCTGGACAATGCCTGTTTCTTCCTTAAGCAGTAGCTCAGTATCGGCCTTGCCAAAGAACGCCGACATGCCGGCACGCAGCGACGTCTGGGCGACCATACCGCCATTGCAGGCCGAATAGAGCTTCATGCCGAGCTTGTCCCACAGAAAACATGTCACCGGAAATCCCTACAAAACATAGTAGATAGAATCAGCGTTGGCTCGCTCTCCCCACTACTCCATTCACACATATTCGAACCGCGTGGAAATCGTGGGTAAACTCGACGCGTTCGCCGATTTTGTTGTAGTCGGTCAACTGGACGCCATACACGACACCACCTATTGTCCCAACAACTAAACGCTTTTGCTGCGGACAAATCGTCAGGCTCGAGACGCTCGCGCGGTCATTCGTTGTGCCGTGTGGCGACGGAATGGTCTTGACGAGATGGAATTTAGATGGAAACGACCGCTTTGTCTCGGTCGCGTCCGCGCGGTTCACCGACGTGGCATACAGAAACACACTGCCGTTGCTCGCCCTACAGTATGATTCGAATCCACATGAGACCCGTCGTTCTTCTCTCTCTCTCTCCATATCCCCACATTCGGTGTACGTACCCACAGGCTAAGAAGTTCTCGGACACGTGGACGCTCGTGAACTTGATTTTCTTGTTTGGCGCGCCGAGCGACAGTTCCTTGTAGTGCAACAGCGGACGACTGCGCACGGGCAACACAGGCGTGGACGGTGTCGTTGGCGCTGCCGCAATGTCGTCGGTTGTGGCATCCATTCTGCCCTGTTTTATTTGTAGTGTCGGATGGCGAGTCGATCTGTCTCGATAGACCCCTTCTCAGCACGTAATCCTCTGTGGGGGACGCAGCGCGTGCCGACTCGCGCCTTACTCGCCTTTGCCTTTGCTTGGGCTGTGGTTCCGTAGTCCGTTGGCGGATCTCTTCAACAGCACATCGATGGGAATCACCAAAATACCAAAACAAGTGAGAAATTCGGTTCAACACGCTAAATACGGTGTCTTTGTCTGTGTGGAGCACATCAATCTGTGATCCTAGTGCCCCCTTTTCAAAACACGGTATGTTCAACCCACGTCCTTGCAGATGTTGTGTGACAGGCGATGGGCTTTTGCGTGTGCTTTCGCCAAAGAAACCCGGGCACGTCCAAAGCGACCCGCACTAGAACCGGGTCATTCGGTCTTTGGGCTGTGCTGCTGAAGAGACAGGGAGTAAAGCAACATCTCGGCTCGTGAGTAGGGCACACGGTGTGAGAGACGTTGGCGGAGAGGACCAGAGCAGAGCGAGAGCGACGTGCCCTGCAGCGGACGCTAGCGGTCGAGAGACACAGGAGACGTTGTGGCGACACGCGAGACGAGTCGACAGCGAGTTGTACAAGTCCAACGACGTCGACCGTGGAAAGAAATGCTGCGATCCGATCTGGCTGCCTTGCGCGTGCGCAAGGACGTAAATGAGGTGAGTTCCTGATGGGGAGATGGACGGAATACGAACGAATACAGGGGGCCCACGTTTTTGTGAATTTGGTATGTTGTAGTTGCACAAGGCGAAGTTTACGTGTGCCCACACTCGCACGCGCGTGGACTTCCCCGACGGCATGGACAACATGCTGCGGTTGATCTTCTATATCTCGGTGGTCGACAACGCCGGCCCATATGCGAATGGCGACTATACATTCCACGTTGAAATCCCCAAGTCTTACCCGTTCCAGCGTATGTATTTGGTTTACATTTTCAAAGGGGCAAATTCTCATTGTGTGTGCGTGCGTAACCTTGTTTATCGACAGCACCGCAAGTAACATGCGCGACAAGGTATGTGGGCAACCGTGATACATCGGATTTTAAGCACGGAAGTCTTACGGCGTTTTGTTCCTCGTCTAGATTATGGCACCCCAACGTGGACGCCGCCACAGGACGTGTGATGATCGCAATCCTCGGCAAGGACTGGCGACCCGTCTTGAGCATCAACACCGTTCTACTAGGTCTTCAGGTATGCAGCTAATCGGGTTCATTTGCGAACCGACAAAGGGAAATTCACAATATCTCTTGTTTGTATGCAGCTGATTTTCTTGGAGCCAGGCATCGACTACGTCATGAATCCCCTCGCGGCGAAGCAGCTCCACGAAGATTCGAGTCTCTTCAAGCGTCAGGTACGCACTCATTTGCTGCTGCATATTCGAATCTTCCTGTAAACGTCGTGTTAATTATTTTCGATAGGCCCAACAGATTCTCTGCGGTGGATCGTACTTCGGCTATGAATTTCCCGAGCACACACGAGTATTAGAAAAGCTGCGGTCCGAGCGGATCCGAATGAAGCTCAAACGATCACACGACGACGACGACATGGACCTCCTGGGACCTGCGACCGTTGAAGATCCCGCACGGCACGCAGAGTTGTTTTCGCTGGAAAAGCATCCTGCGCTAGTGTGGAAACGCAAGCGTTTGAACTGAGACGTGAAACCAAGCGAATACCAGTCGTGAAGTACCCCCCTTTTTATCGGTGGCGCGGCCATCATCCTCTCGAGCTTTGCATATTTAATTGACATCGGTTCTTCCGCATTTTCGTCTTGGTGCTGAATTCTTTCGCAGGTCCTTTGCCTAACCTGTGTTGAAGCATACCAGGTTCCTAATATTATTTTGCGAGGGTTCTATGTGATTCCACTGACGACCTTCACGATCGAAATGGATGGAAACGCAATGGCTGCAAATGCCACACGAGAGTCGCTCGCGCTCCAGGCGCTACTGAAAGACGTTGGCGCCATCCATGACATTACCACGCCGTTGAAAGAGGAGATCGTGCTGTTCCAACGAACCATGTACAAAAACCACAGCCAGCACCGTCGTGCTGCCTTTTACCAGCACCTGCAAGAGGTACGCACAGCAACTATGCTCGACCACTCCTGGGTGCTGACGATCTCCTATTCATTGTCAATCAGGTCAAGCGTTATCTCCGCTACATCACAGTAAGAGATATCGTGGGCATGTTTGAGGCTGCGCGCGCAGTCTTGCAGCAATTGCAGCTACAGCCGAGTGAGCACCACATCTCGTGGAAGGCTCTCGCGGGGGACCTAAAAGGTCACACGGATGTTGTGTTGCGCGAATTGACCGAGTTTGCCGAAAACGCGACCAAGGTAGACCTTCTGCAATTGAAATTCTTATGTGTATCGGCGTTGGTCTCATGGAGTTGTTTTTTTATAGGTGATTGTTGCTGCTCAGAAAGCATACAAAGGTACAGAGAAAATGACGTGCTGGTAGCCGTTCTTCACATGTGACTAATATATTGGTGTGTGTATGGCTCAGGCTTGTCTGCGCAATTCGCGATGACGTACTTCATGCCGTTTGCGCTGACCACCAACAGCATCTTGGGTCGTCTCACGCTTCTCTTCAAGACCCTTCTGATTCGCGCAATCGAAGTGCACGGCGGAATCACCTTACTATATCTAAACGAGGTGACGAAATCCAACCCATTGCGCGCACGGATCACAGCCATCCAGCTAGCGGGGTATCGCGTGTCAACCAAGGCAATCAAGATTGCAAACGCATAAATGACCTTACACTATTTAGCACTCGCCATACGTAGAGGTGACGCTTGACATGGTATTTGAGTCCAAGAGAAGACAGTCTACATGGATGATGGCGGTGTAGAATACGACACTGGACTCGCGTAGGCTGAATTCGGCGGGCTCGGGAACCCAGGCGAAGAGACGGGCATTTCAAAGACACCCTGTTCACGAAATGGAAGTGTTACTGACTTTCGTTGTAGGTCATCACCACCCTCAGACTCACCTGAACACTCAAATCGATCGCGCGTGTGGTCATATCCTCGTCCATTTCGCACTGGGTAGCGATATCACGTGTTTTCGGTGCTGGGTTAAGACAGTAAATTCGTCAATGGATTGGATCGCCAACGACTATTGATCAGTTGGTGGATCGCACCTTCACATGTGCACGCCTTCTTTGTTAATCCACACCGCGTGCATTTAAAGTTTGCTGGAACCAGCGGACAGACGTGACCCTTCTTTGGTTCTCCACACTTAACATCATCCAAGGCGTCATCAGTTTTCGTCCAAGTGAGATCTCAGTACACGAGCGTACCTTGCTGCACCGGTAGTTGCCGCGGTTGCGGTTCTTGCCGCCTGGGTCGCTCCCATTGTCGTATCCCATGGTGTCCATGCCGAACGACTGCATATCCCCATGATACGGACCCATAAAAGCAGCATTCTGGTCATTCGGACTGTGCATCGACATGGGGTTCATGCCGTATTGCATCATCTCCATGTCTTGCACTGATAATACAAATCGAAGAACGCATCAGAAGGTTTGTCAATTCGTGTGCACAATAGCAAAAGAGCGCCTAAGAATCACACAGCATAGAGTACGACACTTACTGGTACTATCAATGTGGAGATTGGAATTCATGGTCGCTTCCGTCAGCTGCAGATTAAGCGCGCTGTCCGTCAATGCGGCAGTCTCTCAACTGTTTTCGCACTTCGAATCCAGTACACTTAATGAAAGAGTGAAGTGGGTTGTGATGTGCCTAGTCTAGTGTGGCTCACATCAGATTTATTCGACAGCAAACTCAAACGAGGGACATTGGTTTCCCCAATTCGGGCCATGCGATCACTTGCTCTCCTATCCTTTCTGCGTGGGCAGGAAACCAAACCCATTTGCCGCTGCCAAGGAAGCGTTGTAGATCAATAGACAACATGTCGTTCACCTTTGGCACACCCAGCACCAACACTACGGGAAACGCTGCGCCGACCGGCGGGTTCTCGTTCGGCACGCCTGCGACTAGCGCACCCGCTGCTGCCCCCAAGCCAGCGGCCGGCGGGTTCTCGTTCGGCGCAAGCAGTGGGTCAACGGCGCCGGCCGCGTCGGGTGGGTTCTCGTTTGGTGCGAGCAGCACCAACGCCTCGGCGGATCCCAAACCAGTGGCTGGTGGATTCTCGTTTGGCGGTGCGAAGCCGGCTGAAAACGCTGCGCCAGCTTCCAGTGGGTCTGGTTTTTCATTTGGCGCGGCAAGTGGTTCGACCGGTGCCAGTTCTGGATTGTCGCTGAGTAGCGGTTCTTCTGCGGGACCACCGTCAACAGGCTTCTCATCGAGTGCAAACA
Organism: Pythium vanterpoolii; assembly: GCA_023334535.1. Lineage (NCBI taxonomy): Eukaryota > Oomycota > Peronosporomycetes > Pythiales > Pythiaceae > Pythium > Pythium vanterpoolii. The sequence goes on from JAADVD010000059.1 coordinate 19,463, forward strand.
AATTCGATACCCCTGCACCAACGGCTTCGAGCGGGTTTAGCCTCGGCGGATCCGCGAGTGGTGGTGGATCCACGGGTGGCTTTTCGTTCAACGCTCCTTCGCCAAAGAAGACAGCCGAGCCGACCAAATCAGCGACAACTGGATTTAGCTTCGCTGCTCCTTCCTCGGCCGAGAAGAAGACCGACAGCGCACCCGTGGCATCGTTTGGTTTCGGCGGAAGCTCAGCTGGTGCGTCGTCGAGCGTGAGCAAGTCGACGCCATCGTTTTCTTCGAGCGCTGCACCTGCGCCAGGTTCGAGCGAAAGCAAGTCGGCGGCTCCCTCGGGCGGTTTCTCGTTTGGTGCCAAGCCCACGGATGCGGCAGAAAGCAAGTCGGACCCGCCGACGACAACGAACTCTGGGTTCTCGTTTGGTGGGGCTTCGACGGCTTCGACATCGGCGACCACAACGACCGTGTCGACTTCGGATGCATCCGCTGCGTCCACGTTGACCGCCACCCCCACCGCCGCGGAGCAGCCCCCCGCCGACTACATGGGCAAGACCATTGAAGAGATCATTAACATGTGGAGCGAGCAGCTCGAGCGCAATGCCGACACGTTCACGACCGAAGCTGTCAAAGGTACGATGCTGATAGCATGTTATATGGCTACAAGCTCAAACAACTAACGTATCATACCATCGATTCATAGTGAGTCAATGGGACGCGGAACTCATGGACAGCCAGAAGAAACTTGGTGAATTGGCCAGCGACGTGCGTCGTATTCAAGTCGCACAGAAGGAGCTCGACTCGAATTTGGATACGATTTTCGCGTATCAGATGGAGCTGAAATCCACACTCGAGGTAGGCTCTCCAACCATCTATGCATTCCTACAGACTTTTTCTGACAAGGGTTTTCTGTCCTCTAGCAACTCGAAAATAGCGTCGACAAAATGTACGAAGCACAGGATCAAATGCCAGTGGCGGCCGACATTGAGCGCGAACAGATGCTGCAAATGTCGGTCGATGTCGACGACCAGCTCAACTCAATGATGACAACCCTCAAGGAAACAGTCGAAAACCTTAACAAGGCGCAGAACGATGTGATCGACGAGAGCAACCCCGTTGTGCAGATCATGAAAGTCCTCAATGTCCACCATAACTCGCTCCAGTGGATCGAAGGCAACGCCGGTCGCATCAACAAGGAGATCTCGCATCTTTCGCGAAAGCTACAAGATTCGACAATCTAGGAAACGACTTACTGGCAATCCATCATAGTGTGGGCTGAAGCAAAGAGAAAACAATGTGCTGTGACGAATTCATGGGCGCCGGGTTCACCTCAACTTCTCGGAATTCGCCTTGGTGATTCCTCCATGTTCGCCATCCTGTTTACTGAACTTCGAGAGTGTTCGTGGCATACGAATCGTGCGCACCACTGATCACGAATCAGCAACCTTGGAATGGAAGCGATTGCGGAGCTCCACTGTACCAAACTGCGACACCAGAAGTCACGCCTACGCCCTCTGATTTAGACAGGCAAGATCATCTCGATGGGTGCTAGGTACAGAACGTAGTGGGTTCGAGTTTGATGTGCGCTGTCGACTGATCCATATCTGCAGTGCCGTTTGTTTCCCGGCGAAAAAAAAGCGGCTTTTTCGCGGCAATTTCTCACGAGGAAGCCACAATTTTTGCGTGAACGCCATCGAGGTTTTGTGGCGGTAGGTCATTTTTCCACACAACCCAGACAAACTGTTGCTGATCTTGTTGACACAGAGGGGGCGCAGTATTGAGAAAAGCTACAGTACCTGTTTCGACGCCAATTGTCGGATCGCAGAGACGGTCACCATCCACCAGCCGGCTCCTTTTCTTTCGTGTAAATCCATAAAAGCCAGTGGTTTATCGGTATTTGCGGACAGGAACTGGTGCAACACCGACATATCGCAAGTGGTTTTTGAACTTTGGCCCATTACATAACCGTGGAAGTCGAATCGTTTATTGGCACACGAGAAAGGCGGCTGCGTCAGACAACAACAGAGTGGCGGTCGGTGGATGGAAGGAAAAAAAGCGGTGTACGTACAGACAGTCGTGCCCCTTTGAACTGTGCACCAGCCTGCACCAAGTCAGTCACATTCGACGGACAGGTCGGGTCGGCTGCCAAGAGAAGTGGAGAGACACATTTTGCGGCATATCGATATTGCGTTCTTCTCTAGGATACGAGACGTATTTCTCGCTTCTCTCTTCTCTCTTCTCGTCTCTCTTCGCTCTCTCTCTCGGTCGGTTCTCGCAGGCAGGAACGGACCGCGTAGAGATTGCAGAAGAGCTATCATCCGCGCGCCACGCTGCTTTCGTCTCTCCGCAGCACTGTGGCCATCGATCCTTCGCAGGACGAAGCCACCCTGAAGCGACAAACATCTCGCTGGCCCTCACGCGCGTCGGCGTTGGTACCGACCGCGGAGTTAGGCCCCTCAATGGACTACCGCGACCCGAGCATCGTGCGCTCGGCTCGGCTCTTTGGCGGCGAGCTCGGTGTCAAAGGACTGCTGCGCATTGTCGTAGACCGCCCAGTATATCGCGCCGGCGATCTCGTGACGGGTCGCATATTTGTGACCGTGCGCGAGCCTATCCGCAGCGACAGTGAGTGCATGCTTTAAAAAAACGAAGGTGGCGATTGCGGGAGAGACTAACAGTGGACGTGCTTGGTTTGCAGCATTATCATGCTCGATTGTCGGCGAAGAGATCGCGCAGTGGATGCAAAGCGGAGACCACCATTCCCAGTACCACGAATTTCTCAAGCACGACGTGAGTGGCGTATTACAAATATCTGGATGCTGTCGATCGTACTTTTATATTGACGTTTTGTATGCGGCAGATTATGACGACTGGACTACCGGATCCCTATATGCCTGGCGAGTACATGTACCCGTTCGAGTACCCCTTGGCCGACGACCTCCCCGGCGTGCTCGACGCCGACGGCCTTTTCGGGACGGTCGACAGCCTCCACGCGACTATCAAATATACGCTGAAAGCGCGCATCCGAGTCGAAGGAAGATTCGTGACCGACCTTGAAGCCCAGTTTAGTTTGATTGTGCGAGCGAAAGAACAAGTCCCCACTCGAACGTCCGCGGTCGAACGCACGATCTCCAAAAAGATCCGCGCCATGAACTTGGTAAACCGCGGTACGTGCCACGTCGCGGCTGCCATGCCCAAGAACATTTTCACAATAGGAGAGACTGCGCGTGTCGACTGCTTTGTCAACAACCACACGTCCAGTGTCAGTGTGCGCCAAGTGAAGTGCCGGTTGTACCAAGACGTGACGCTCAAGTTGCCGTCCGGTGTGACGCGGAAATGCACGCGGCTGCTTGCCCAAGTCAAGTGCCCTGGGCCGCGCTCAGGCGACCTCTTGGAACGGCCCATGCAGCTTGCGATCGCCGGCAAAGTGCGGTATCCCACGACCATGGGCCATTTCCTCAGCTGTGAGTACCGCATTGGCATTGAGTGTGACCTGCTGTGGCGAACTGGCCTGGCAGTCGATTTTCCCATCATCATTATCGCCGGCGACACGGGGTATCACCCATCGATGACGACCATGAGTCCTCCGTCGTCGACCGCGCCACCCCAACCGAGTCTAGGGCACCAGCGGCATGGAAGCAATGCACAAGGCACCCCAAGTACGCACCAACGTCGACCCAGTACGGCGTACCAACACAACCACCAACATCCAAGCAATGTTTATCGGCCCTCGCAAGACCCGCACGCTTATCGAGCGAGTTTTGCGTGAGACTGAGTGCACCACCTGGCCAGGCCGGTGGTGCTCGTCACTTGTGGTCAACCGAATAGCGGTTGGAAAGGATATGTTAAGCGTGACGATGAAATGAATTGAAATTATTGCTCCTCATCTCAGAAGCCACGTCATGGTCGTTGCCGAGCCTTGCGGCAAAGCACAATGTGAACACGCGTTTACTTGCTTACGTCGTCACATCAGGATAGCGGTGACTGCTCCATACAGTGCGAGATCGACTTGCCGTGACTGATAAATCATAGGGAGGTATGGCGGTGTTCTAAAAGCTCATCCCCACAGTGTAGTACCTTTGAGAATCCGCAACGTGAATCATGTTGGACCTGCCTTGTCGTTAACTGAAGTTATTGTGGGTTTTACTTGAGATTTCCGCGGCCGGTTTTTGAATTGCCGGGTTCAAATCACCGGGAAATCGCCGCCCTCTTGCCAGCCAATACAAAAAGCGAATTGAACCTGTTCCCTACCAATTCACAGTGCTCATTGCGCGTCATCTGCGATTTTCGTCAACCGTATTACGATTGGCGATTTTGGCGCCAAGTCCTATCGCCTCGAATCAGCAAGTTTGGACGAAATCGACAACACGTAGCTAGCATTGAAGATAGTGTCACAATGTGGCATCCATCATGGATGGAGGATTGGGGAGTGGTCGTGGCACTTGCTACTAATCATCCCTGTGCGTACAGTATGATAAGTTAGCGACAACACAGCAGCGGCTAAGGCCATGCACATTATTGTCCACCGGAAAAAAGGCAAGGACAGCGGGACTCGTTGTGTGGACTTGGCCGCTCGTCAAGGATCATCGCGCCGAGGATGACGCGTCACATCTAGTGGCCACTTCCGTACACAGGCGTCGTCAAGGACTACGCGTGTTCTCCACAAGTGAAAGCTTCTGATCCAGAATCTAGAACCATACTCGAGCACGACACGATACGTTAGTGTGTGACGCCACCATGCAGCATATCCACAACAATGATGTGGTGCTCGTGCGTGATACTGTACGAACATGGGTCAGGACAAAACGATGACCATTCAAAGTTCGCACCGAACGCGAAAACTCAAACACTAAGTACGTTTCTGAATTCATCCGAGTCAGTCAGAGGCACAAAGTTGCTGCTGTAATTCATTGCATAAACTATACAGAGCAGCTGATCATACGCTGACGTCGTTTGACATACTGATTTATCATCGGATGTTCTGACTTCTTTTCCGTAATGTTCTCCTCACACACACGCCCAGCCGTTCGTTGACCTTGTGGACAAAACAAGTGCATATGTTCCATGTGCGTGTGCTGACTTTTCGAGGAAGTGCTCCCCAATCACACAACTGTTCGGTGGCATCGCCACATTGTACCCTTCCAGTCTCCGGAGGAATCGCCAACATGTGAGTATCTGAGCGAAACAGAGTCAGAACGTGTTTTTTGTAGCAGTAACGGGAGGAAATTAGCTCGAACTCTGGATATCTAGATACTTAGAGCGCCATCGACTCCTCCCGATCGAGTAAGTCGAAGTGTGACTTTCCCGGCCGAAGGACGGGAACTGCATAAAGTCGCCAGCATTCTCCATTATGAAGACTCGCGCGTCCACCTCTCCACTATGGAGCGTTGACGCGATATGCAGCTTTTAGCTAGCATTTGATCTATGCCTTGTGAATTAGTACAGTATCCAGACGGTGTTCCTTGTCAGGCAATGCGGACTCACCCTTGTCTCAGGTCCTTCGATCCCTTCCCACCCACTCCCTACTCGGACTTCCTCACAGACTTCAGATCGACGGTTACTCGGTACTCAGTCCTATAACCCGCGTTGACAGTGAACCGGCCGTGCGTACGTACGTACCCGCCACAGTGGGATCCGCATGAGCGCGTAAAAAGCACGCACATCTCCATGTTGGCTTCCAACTGTGTTGGTTCTGCTGACAAGAATTAGGATCCCCACGGGGGTTGGGGACGAACCGGCAACAACCCCAAACACCCCGACAGCGACCGCGCCAACCGGCGCAAGCGGCAGATGGTTCGCTCTCTCGCGTGACCACCGTTACCGTCGGCTCGTTGACCTATGGCCGTGGCACCAGCTGGCACCAACGCGCCAACAATGCGACAACGCCTGGTCGGCCCTCTACCACTGACCACTCTCAGCCTGTAAGCTTACAGCCTGTAAGCCTGTAAGCTACTAGCCTGTAAGCTTCTAGCCTGGAAGCTCATCCGCGGTTTCCTCTCGGCTCGGCCACTGGCTTCCTCTCGCGTCCGTGTTTCCAGATCGCCATTTATCCTTCTTCACGCTCTTGAGACTATCGCTCAAGCGTTTGTTGTCGGCTACTACTCTCACGCGACCGCCAAGCTCTCCTACTCCGTTGTCTTCCCGTCCCGCGTACTTAGTCCCTACCCTCCACCATGAAGTCGGCTGTCTACATCCTCTCGGCGCTCGTCGCAACCTTTGTGGCGCGCGCCAACGCCGACGGCGTCTGCTATGATCCGAGCCACGGCCCCAACACCAAGACCGCCGACTCGGCAGCTCGTGACATGCAGACCATCAAGAACAAGGGCTTCTCGCACGTGCGCACGTACGTGACCAATGTGGGCTTTGACTTGGCCGACATTGTCGCCAAGTCGGGGCTTACCGGGGCGCTCGGTATTCCGTTTGGCGATGGCGAGTACCAGACGCAAATTGTGAACGCTGTCAAGGCCGCGCAGAGCGGCAAGATCGAGTACATTTTCGTCGGCAACGAAAATGCCGCGAACGGCGTCGGTGGCATGGCCGAAGTTATCCGCTCGATCAAGTCGCAGGCCCCCAACGTCAAGGTCGGCACGGTCCAGCGTTCGATCGACTACATCCAGCCGGTCGCCGGCATGGCCGAAGTCATTGCGGCCTGTGACGTCGTTGGCGTCAACATCCACCCGTGGTTCACCGCCAATGTCAAGGCTGAAAACGCCATCAAGGAAACGGACGCGCAGTGGAAGGCCGTGATGAAGAGCCCGCTCCCGGGCATTGGCGGCAAACTCATGCTGACCGAGACCGGTTGGCCCACGTCGGGCTCCTACGCCGGCAACGTCGGCTCGGTCTCCGGCGCGCAAGCGTACTTCCAGGCCTACCAGAGCTGGTCGTCGTTCTTGCCGGACGACCGCAAGTTTTACTTTCAGATGTTTGATACGCCGTATAAGGGCGACGGCTACGAAGGCCACTACGGCATGTTGGGGGCTGACTCGTCGCCCAAGTTTGGCGGCGGCGGCAACCCGGCGCCCGCGCCGGCCCCTGCCCCAGCCCCGGCACCGGCCCCGACCACGCCTGCCCCAACCACGCCATCGCCTACGACGCCGAAGCCGACCACGCCGGCTCCTACCACGCCGACCCCGACCACGCCTGCGCCAACCACGGTTGCGCCGACGACCACGGCCGTGCGTGCGTCCAACAGCACGTCGAGCCTGAGCGGCTCGGCGGTCGGTGACGCTGAAGTCGGCATGAAGAAGCGCAAGACCGCCGGTGGCTCGGGCTCGGGCCAAGTCGAAGCCGAGGCCGGTGATGATGCCGATAGCGAGACTGACAGCAGCAAGGACTCGGCGGTGCAGTCGTCGACGGCCGCAAACGAGGCCGGTGTGGTCGACACGACCGGCGCCACGGCTGCGGGCGGTGTGACCGCCGATGCCACGGGCAACAACGCCGCGGGTGGCGGCATGCGTGCGACAGGCGACAAGGACACGAATGGTGTGACCGAAGTCACTACCAAGACTGCGGCCCCGGGCTCGGTTGCTGGTGTTCTGGTCATTGGGGTGTTCGGTGTTGCTGCGGTCGGTGCGGCCTTTGCGTTCATCTACAAGGCCCGCCAGAAGGCCGCCGAGTTGGAGTCGACCGAGCGCAAGAGCTTTGACAGCTTTGCCGTCACGCCGGGCGGAGGCTGTGCGCTCTAAGTTTTGGGTTTGCCGTCTTTGCAAAGTCATGCAAGGCGTCCTCGCTTGGAGGTGGTGGGTGTGGTTGAAGCATCTATAGGACTCTTTCGCTCGACTGTTCGTGAATTAGTTATAGGAGCTTCTTCCCCAACGGCGTCGCTCAACTGTGTGTGTACCAGTGTACTTTTTGCATCTCCTGGTCTCGTGACGGGTCTGTCTGTCGGGCAACTTTCCATACTCCGACTAGGAGTGGAGTACGAGTAGATCCTACGTAGCTTTTTTGGATGGAATACAGCAGACCAATAGTACACTCTATCATCTCCCAACTCCATCGAATCGATGAACGCAAGTCGACGCAGGAAGGTGTCAGCGGTAGTGATACTCGTACTAAAAAGCTCCTTTTTCCGTTCATGTTCTCATGCTTCCTTCCTGTGATTCTGTATCGCTTCAATCTACGTTGTGGTGGTGGTCGATGCCGGCGGGTCGGTCGCCGCCGTGGTCGCCACCGTTGTGGTCGCCTTGGGTGGAGACGACGTGGACGTTGACATGGGCGACGCCGATAACACTTGCTCGGCCTCGACAATGACGTCGTGGGCAACTCCACCTCTACCATCTCTAACCCCCGAACCACCGCTGTGGGTCATATCCAGCGACTTTTTCTTGATGGCGAGTTTGCTGATGGTCTTGGCCGCCATGATGCCCGCGCGGAAGCGGCGACGCGCATTGTAGCGTTTCATTTCGGCCGAGAAATGTGGCAGTGCTTCGTCACTTACATTGTGCACGTCCTAGTATACAGATTATTAGAGAGAGAATCCCACAGTATGAGGGGCGTACAAAACGCACCGAGATCCAGGCGTGGTCCAGCACGTGCTTGGCGGCAAACCGCTTTTTCGGGTCGACCACCAGCAGGCGCGAAATGAGGTCTTTCGCCGACGCCGAGACGCAGTCCCAATAGGGCGACGGGAAATCAAAGATGCCCGATTTGATCGACGCAAACAGCGCGGCATTGTTCTCATCATAAAACGGTGGAAAACCACAGAGCAGGATATAGGCAATGACCCCCAAGCTCCAGAGGTCGACTTCGGCACCATACGGTTTGCCCTCAAGAATCTCAGGGGCCACGTACCCTGGCGTACCACACGCTGTCTGCATGAGCGAGTTGCCTTTGACGAGCTTGGCCAAGCCAAAGTCGGCAATCTTGATCTGCGCCGAATCTTCGGGCGACTGGTAGAGCAAATTCTCGGGCTTGAGGTCGCGGTGGGCAATGCCCATTTCGTGACAATATTGGAGCGCACACGCAAGCTTCTTGACGACGGCGCTGGCTTCTTTTTCCGAGTACTTTTCTTTCTCGACGATGCGGTCAAAGAGCTCGCCGCCGCTCATTTCTTCCATGACCATGTAAAAAGTTTTTTGGCAGTCAAACACTTCGCGGAGCTGGACAATGTTGTCGTGGTGAACCATTTGGAGCACTTCGACTTCGACGCGCAATGCGTCTTCGTCTTCGGCCGTGAGGCTCGCCTTGTCAATACACTTGACGGCCCAGCGCGAGCCATCGGCTTTGCTGATCGCACTCTTGACGGTCGCAAAGCTACCACTAGCAAGCGAAGCGAACGATTAGCGGGAGTCCTCACGTGTATACGAGGTAGAAGAGAGGATACGTACGTGCCGAGCGTTTTGCCCAGTTTGTAGTACTTGCTGCACTCGTCCTTCTTGTAAAAATCAGTGACTTTCTTGATGATGATCGACATGGTCCTAGCCGTCTCGACGTTAACGTGCTTTCACCTCGTCGTTGGTGTCCCTGATCTCGTCCGTCGACTAGCCGCGTGCCGCTTGATGCTGCTGAACCGGACGGGTCGCTGTGGAACCGCTCGCTTTCTGTGAAACGAGAGAACCCCGACGCTTCGCACTTATCATCCCAAAAGGCTATTCCTGGCGAAACAAGGCATAGTGATAACTACTGTCTATACGGAAGGAGGATGGTTCAATGTGACACTTGTATTTCTACTAATACGGCCGCGAGGATTTACGTGCCCTCTTGAGGCCAGCGGCATCATGGGTTCGGCCGCCTGTCGCACTCGTGACCGTGGGTCCTGTTGCTGTCGTCGGCGTTGGCGTCGGCGATGGTTTGGCCCACCGACAAAGTCGCGCGTCCTCGCCCCCCGTGAAGAGACTCAGACTCGCAGGGTCGTAGTACGCCGTGCGGACACAGGCTTTGTGCCCGCCACTAAGCGTCGCTTCGTGGCGCAACTGCCCATTGTCGCCGCCAATGTTGAGCACATTCACCGTCCCATTGTGGTCGCCCGCCAACAAAAACAGTTCGGTCGAGTGGGCGTCGTACACACAGTCAATGAGGTAGTCGGTCGGTACGCCATGGGTGCCGCAGTCGTGACGGAGGGTCTCGTAGTGGTGGATCCGCTCAGCCGTCCAGAGGTTCCACAAATCCAACGTCTCGGTGCCCGTCAGACAAAAAATGTGCTCAGCGTTTGGTCCAAAGAACCCAATCTTGGAAACCGCACTCTCCACATTGAGGATCGACTCCAATGCGTCGTCTTCGACGGGTTCGCGGCAGTTGAAGAAACACACCACGCCATCCTCGGACGCCGTCACTACAAACGACGGGTTGGTCGGGTGGAACCGCACACGCGTGATGGCGTCAATGTGGCTCTCGCCATAGGACCCGAGTTTTTTCTGGGTCCGAATATCGAAAAAATGCGCTTTTTCATTCGTGCCCGTGAGCAAGAGCGAGTCGCCGCACCCGACCGAGAGCGTCCAAACTTCTTGGCCGACCGGGATGGTCATGGTCGGCGCACTGGCCCGCAAATCCCAAAACTTGACGGTCTGGTCGCTCGAGCACGTGGCGATGTTCCATGGTGTCACTTGGGACGTCCAAACTTCGTTGATCGTGCTGTCGTGGGCAGCAAACTGCGTTCAACAATTAGACAGGACAGCATTAGCTGAGTAGCTCCCTTGATTCGGGAGTAAGCGGATGCGTACCTCGAGCTCGACCCCAAGTGTATCGCGATTCCGTAGCTGCAGCTTAAAATCAGACAGCGCAAGCGCGAGCGGCCCTTGCTGCGCGGTGGGTTGACTATTAACAAGTTGAGACTAAGTATGAGATATGTTCTCGTGGGCGATGCATGGAGGAGATCATACGTACCAATCGAGTACGTAATCGTAGTCGTAGTCGTCCGTTGGGTTCACCGCGAGACTGCCGGCCTGTCCAAAGTTGGTCACCGCCGTCTGGGCGAGCGAGAGTCCGCTGTGGAGAGCGCCGCGCATCGTGGTCGGGCGGGTCAGGTGTTGGTGATTGAGTGCGTTCAATGCCAATGGTTCTGATGGCGTCGACTGGATATCTGAGTCTGAAGCGAAAAGCTGCTAATTCAGTATATAGTGGGGCTTCAAAAGTTGCCTGCCACATGATGACGTCATCCCGATGGACATTGGTCAAAACTCCAAGCCTGTAATTTTGACCAATCTGTAGCGCTCTGCAGCGATGTCAGAAGTATGCAATTGTGGAAATGAAGTATGTTGTGGTGATCAGTGCCGGTCTCTTAGGGCTCGCGGTGGCGCTGATGCTCGAGCGCAGTGCATCGCACAGATCATGGTACTAGAAAAACGTGCAGCCCACATACGAGAAAACCATAGTTTGCCAAGTCACATTGGCGTGTGTCGACTGCGTCAACTCGGAGTGTACAAAGCATGGCCACAAAAATTCCACCACAGCGGTGCCGTGCAAAGCGAAGGCCCCATCACGCGTGGCGACGGCATTGAGACAGTCGTTCGCGATCTTAAAGAGAGCGTTCGGCTGCCGGTCGATGTGCCAGAGGACCACGTCCTCTTCACCTTTGCCAGCTCTACATAAGAAATCAATCGTCTGTGCAAAGACCATGGGCTGCCAGTTGACGAAGCCGACGGTAACGTCACCGCGTTTCAGAACGCCACGCCAGGGATGGTCGCCGATTCCAGCAACGAGGATTTGCTTTGAAAATAGGAAGATCACGGAGCTTGAACAAACCATGGTGAAGCTGTGCGAAAGCGAGGAGTCCGGATTATGTACTGCGGAGCTATTCAGCTCATCCTCTAGCCTGCCAAGGACGCTGTAGTAGCCGTGCAGACAAGCAGGGGAAATATTATAGCGTCGCAAGATCTAGTGGTCGATTGTGAAGGTGCCCAGCGACAAACTGCAAAGCAGTACACGGTCATCAACGCCCGCGGCAGCGACTTCTCGTCGTCACGGTTCCGTCACTCGTGGCGAATTCCCAGGCCAAGCAGCACTTGCTCTGCTCCGTGCAGCTGCCGCCGCAGTTTGTCGGTGCCTTGGACGACGATTTAGGGACGAGTTGCTAAAGCAGTACTTTCGTAAGCACTTTCGACTGCTCAAGGGTCTGCACGGACTCGATGCTCCGCCAGAGCACTTTACGACGATGTGGCAGCCATTTGAGATCCATGAATGTACCTGGCGATCTTGTGCTTTCGGGATAGTGTAATTTTATTGATGACGCGGACAGGGTCGTTCCTCAGCGGAACGGGCTACAATATGGCACACGTGAACGACCTGAACGTCGTTTGAGACGCTCGCTCAGCACATTGTGACACATGAGCGAGCGGCACGGGAACTTGTGGCGGAGGCAGGCGCGACCATCGAACACACCAGCAAATATTTCCACCAGCTCAACTTGTATGTATAACCCTGAGCCTGTAGAAATGTATTGTTTTTTAATAATCTACGTGAGTTTTGATTGGTTAAAATATTGGAAAGCAGGAGCATGGGGTACTAATTAAGTACATGTTCGGGAAACGACATACTGGTCGAAATTGCCCGAGTCATTCAGACAGAGAAAGCGAGCGTCAAACAGAAGCAGACCATCCGATAACAGCGAGCGTGCGATGGCATCACTACGGTACGCGTTTTGCAGGTGGTAGGATAGATCCACAGTGCGTCTAACCTGTGGGCTATCAATGTGTGCGACTGCGCGACAGATCACCAGGCATTACGCCACCGCTGTCGCTCGCTGGCCCCACCGACGACGATGTCAAGCTCCAAGCGAGTCTCGAGGAAACACTCCGGTATGGTGGAGACTCGCGAGAATGAAAGCATAGAGAACAATCTGATGATTTATGATATATGTGTATGTGCGTAGATCCTGTCGTGTCTATGAGACGAGCGAAGAGCTTAAGGTGCGGGCATCCGTCCTTGAAAAGCTCACGGACGTGCTGCGCGAATATGCGCTCCACGAAGGCTGTCTTAAGAAAATGACCGAAGACGAAGCAGCGACCAAGCAGATTGCGGTCAAGACGTTTGGGTCCTACCGTCTCGGCGTCCACCATCCCGACGCCGACATTGATGTGTATGTCTCGTCAAACCTGGAGAGGAAAGTTAGGAAGGGACTTAGGCACTGACATGAGGTGTTTTTGTAGACTCTGCATTGCGCCGCGGCATTGCTCCAAGGCCAGTTTCTTCCAGAAAATGCCTTTTCTCTTGGAAGCCACGTCAGGTGTCAAGCACGTCCACGTCATTGCCGACGCGTGCGTGCATTTGGATTTCTTCTTGCGGTGGATATACTGATATGACTGATCCTCTTTTTGCGAGCAGCTACGTGCCCGTGATTTACTTGAACATGGACGGCATTCCTGTCGACCTCATTTTTGTGTCGTTGCGCTTACCTTCGATTCCAAGTGATATTGATGTGTTGGAACCTCACTACTTGCGGGACTTGGACGAGGCATCGGTAAGTCGTTATTTTAATCAGGGAGAATGCTTAGGATTTATGACTAACGAATGGCTCTCGCTTTGTAGGCGCGCAGTCTCAATGGCGTTCGTGTCACCGAGCGAATCTTGCAGCTCGTCCCGCATCAAGATCGGTTTCGTACGACGCTCGTAGCTGTCAAACACTGGGCAAGAGTACGTCTTGATTGACTGACCCACCATGTTCGTATACCCCGTAATTTTTGACTTGTCCACGTAGCTGCGCGGCATCTACTCGAACGTACTGGGGTTCTTGGGTGGTGTGAACTGGGCGATCCTCGTCGCGCGCATTTGCCAGCTCTACCCCAACGCGCTCCCGGCCACACTGTTGGCCAAATTCTTTCGCATTTTCCATTTGTGGGCATGGCCGAATCCCGTTTTGCTCGATGTCGTCACAGCACCAGAGCACATGCGACTCGCGGTAGGTCTCTAAATCTGTACTCATCAAGGTGTCTCTCCGTCACTCCGTGACGCGGTTCTGATTTAATCTAGGTATGGAATCCCGTGACCAATCCACGTGACCGAACGCACCTCATGCCCATCATCACGCCAGCCTACCCCTCTATGAATTCGTCGTACAATGTCATTCCATCCACACTGCGGATCCTTAAAGCAGAGCTCGGCAAAGGTGCAACACGCACCCTTGACATTGAAACAAAGGTACCGATTGTCACTTCTCAGCAGCCACACAAGAGACTGATCCTCTATTGTGTCCCTCCTCAGAAAGCCGCGTGGGGATCTCTGTTTGCACCGCCCGTCTTCTTCGAAAGGTTACTACTGACTCCGCTCCCTATTTTATCATTACTTGCCTTGTACGCTATACCCCAGCAGATGGCTCTGACTAATACGTGTCCGTTTGATTATCGCAGGATGAAGCATTTCTTGCGCGTCCAAGTCACAGCGCGGACTCCCGACAATTTTTCGAAATGGTTTGGCTGGGTCAAGTCGCGCCTTCGGTATCTACTTCAGCGGTATGTGTATGGGAGTAGTTATCCATCCGCCCTTCTCTCTCAGTTTATTTCTATCTATGCAGACTCGAGAATGTGCCGCACATGCGCGTCCACCCATTTGCTCGTTTTTACAACGTCACTAACGGCACGAGTGGCGAGGCTCCGACAAGCTGGCTCTTTATCGGTCTCAGTTTCCACGTGCCCAAGCATCCAGTGATGGCGAACGACACGCGTTTCGAGCTCGACCTCACCGACGCCATTCGCGAATTTGCACTCTATGTTGACCAGTGGACCCAGCGACGGGCCGACATGGATTTGCAAATCGACCATTTGCAGCGATGTGAAGTCCCTGACTGGGTCGTCAACTCGACCGACGGGACCCAGAAAGCGGGTGTATGCGTTGCGAAAACCAAGGCAGCACGCACTGCGAGTGGGGTATCTGACGGGAGACGGGACACCATGGAAGCCTCGAAGAAAGCCAAGAGCACAAAGGTACCTACTACTACTACTGACAGTAGTAGTAGTAGTAGTAGTAGGGCGACAACCTGAGGTACGTACGCACACGTAGGGTGACAGAGAGAGGTGGTCGCCTGTGTAGAAGGTCAGTATGAGATCCAATCGAGTGGATATTGGCGAGGCGGCACGTTGCACACTGGAGCAGTCAGTATTGAGAGCGGCAGAATGTAGCGAGTAAGTATTAATACTAGCCAGAAATACTACAGCACCTTCCTACCAGTACCCGTCACCAACAGATATGGCACAGTGTCGTTTTCTCCTGGCTTATTCGTGGGTAAAGTTGGCCTTGCGCTTGTTGACAAACGCGTCCATGCCTTCCTTTTGGTCCTTAGTCGCAAACGAGCTCCAGAACAGTCGGCTCTCAAACTTGATGCCTTCCTGCAGCGTCTGCTCGTACGAGGCGTTGACTGCTTCTTTGGCCATTTTGACCACAGGCTGCGAAAACGACGCAATCTTCTCGGCGGTCTTGATGGCTTCGTCCACCAGCTGGTCGGCCGGCACGACGCGGGCCACGAGGCCATCGCGCTCGGCCTGCTCGGCGTTGATCATGTTGCCCGTGAGAATCATCTCCATGGCCTTGGACTTGCCGACCGCGCGGATCAGACGCTGCGTGCCGCCGCAGCCAGGGATCGTGCCGAGCGTAATTTCGGGTTGACCAAACATAGCCTTGTCGCCGGCAATGATAAAGTCACAGAGCATGGCGAGCTCGCAGCCGCCGCCGAGCGCATAGCCGTTCACAGCCGCAATCACCTATGCACCATTCCACCATGTCAGCACATCCGCTTTTTGCAGGACACATGGATAAAACTTTAAACGAACCGGCTTGTTGACCTTGGTGACGTCGCCCCAGTTGGCAAACATGTTACTCTTGTAGGCGTCGACAAAAGTCTTGGTGGCCATCTCCTTGATGTCGGCACCCGCTGCATATGCAAACCACCACACCGTTAGACTCCATACAAACATGCTGAGATAGGTACATAAATACCGTACCGGCAAACGCCTTGGTGCTGCCCGTGATTACAATCGCGCCAATGTTCTCATCAGCGTCAAACGCATGGGCGGCGCCATTGAGCTCCTCGATCAACGGGCTGCAAAGCGCGTTCAGCGCCTGTCAGCGGAAGAATTCATCCACTTAGATACGCAGTCTGGATTGGATTATCAAATGCACATACCTTTGGGCGGTTGAGCGTGATGAGACCGACCTTGCCGCGGACTTCCGTGAGGATGTGCTCGTACTCGGCTGCTCATTTATTCGAATAGTGCTGTGGTTAGTCTCCTACTTCCTTGCTTTCCCTTCGTCACAGTTCGACGCACCTTTGGTGGCGAACGAGCGCGTGAGTGTCGTGCGCACGTGGGTGCTGTTGCGGAGAGCAAACATAGTAGCGTGTGTGGGCGTTGTGAATGGCGCGGAGATTCGGCGAATGAATGAACACGTCGGATCTTGGGGCGAGCAGCTACGGCACGTTTGACGCGGTGACTTCCGCCACATGGAGTGGACGAGCATGCTGCTCTGCGCGCGTTGATTGGTTGAAAAGGTGTCAAAGAGAAAAATTTCACGTTCTATCCAATAAGATCATAGATGGAGGCATGCCTGTCGACGCAAGTTGAAGCTGGGGCGAGATACCCTACCGGTAGAAACCGGTTCGCTCGGCTCATCAAACCGCACTTGATGAAATTGAGTTTTACCGGTTTATCTCAAAAATCCCAATTGACATGGGTACACTTTATTATGATCTGATGGTCTCAGATCAAATCTGAAATGATCCTGTTTGATTTGCCAAAAACGAATCAAATCTGAATCCGCTCAATAGAAGCCCCACTCTCCACCAATGCTCTCGAGCAGCTCAGCTCATTCACACTTCAGCATCATGAGCACCATGCCTTCTCCGACTCCCGTGCACGATGTGACGGAAAGGAAAACAGATGTGGCATCTTCAACCTCTACTACGTCGGATGCAGCCCAAGGCTCGAACGTACGCGAGGCGTTCCGGCTCATGGCCACGCTCATTTATCCGGGCATCCCGCTCGCCTACATGGACCGCTGTGGGCGGATCCTCCAGCGGCGCCACATGGAAACGGTATTTGAAGAGCGCTCGGTGCAGCTGCTCTGCGCGTTTCCGCCGTGCGCGAACCGACTGCGCGAGTACGTTTTTGTGTGCAGATCCGTATGTGGTAATTGAACACGCAAGAGGGACCGTACCTGATGATTGTGTGGTGGCTTCATTCTAGGAAGAATGCCAAGTATCGCGTCTCGCTCAAGAAAAAGGAGATCTACGACGCCCACACAGAGAATCAGTTCTGCTCCGAGCAGTGTCTCAAGGTACGATAATCGCATTGTTGTGGGCTCAATTCTGAGGGGACTCATCTCACAGTGTTCGTTTGGGTTCTAGAAAGCGAGAGTCTACACATCGCGATTGGTGAGCAAGCCACCACAGCTCGTGCCGTCGATTGAAGATGTGTTTGGCACAGACAAACCCAACCCATTCGAGTGGGAGAAGCAAGAACAAGAGCTGAAGCAGGCAGCGGCCAAGGGAGACGGCACACCGCTCAACCGGCGCCGCCGCACGCAAGAGGCCAAGACCGTATGGTCCAAAACATCCCATCTCGGTGTCGTCGAGCGACCCAACGCGACCGATCCCAGTCAGTTGCTCGCAGCGCTTGCGGCGACGGCTCCTGCGATTAGTGAAAATGCTTCGCCAGCAGCACCGTTGAACGAGTTTCCAGACGCGTCACAGGCCGTCGTCATCGAAGGCTTTGTGTTTCCGTCGCACAAGCAGGCACTCGCAAAAAAAGTGGAGCGCAAGTGGCAAGACACGGCGAAAACGCGAGGCGATGAGATCGTTGTGAGTGACAGCGAAGAGAGCGACATGGGCGAAGACGATTCGCAAGACGATGCATCTTCCACCAGCAGCTTGGACGCGTCTGAGTCTGACTATGACCCCGACGACGTCGAAGGAGAGATTATCTCCACCGACGATCTGCCGCCGTTTATCAATATGTGGCGTATCTTCTCGTCGTGGATCACACACGACACGACGCTGCTCGTCGCGAACAAACCGCTGTCGGTCAAGCCACCGCCTCCGCCGCCCCGAGACGCCCAGGAAAAGAAAGACCGCGAGCAAGCCGAGCGTGCTGCGCAGCTCATGTTCAACGACCGGTACAATGCATTTTCGCTCATGCTCGGACGTCCGCTCCCCCATGTTGCACAACAGCTCAAGTTGCCGTACGATCGCTATGCCTCGCACCGTATCGACACGCTGATCAAGACCTTTGCGTTTCATGACGCGATTGACGGCCGGCATCCTAACCAGGTGCGTACTGTTTCATATTTGTCATGACTGATAAAACCGTACTCACTTTTGTGGTCTGATGTGATAGTGGTCGTGCATCGCTGCATTGCTGCTGTTGGTCGTGCACAACCAGGATACCAAAACCATGTCGACAGAGCTGTTGAGGTCAGTAGGACTACTGCTTTTTCACGACTCATATCATCTAACTTGTTTGTTCGGTTCTCCCTTCACACCTTCACAGCGCTGTCCAACTCGTCTCCAAAGTGGATATCCACGAGCTCGAGCAGCTCCTCGCCCTGTTTTACACACAACGAGACGACAGCGAGATTGCTGTGGATGAGGACGTCGCCCCACTAGTAACCAATGAAGACAGCGACGAGGCCAAGAAGCGTGCAGCGGCCTACGACGCGATCAAAAAGTGCCGGCGGTGCCGTCGTCCCCAAGCCAAGTGTGTATGCAGCACACGTACACCACTAGAAAAGCTTGAGTATTCGACGACAGAGCTAGAGCAAATGTTCCGCGACGCTGTCACGTTGCGTGAGCTCAATGAAGACCTTGTGGAGGCAACTGGTGGGGACTACGACGACATCGACTAAGAAGATCATAGTGTAATACAGCTTACAGTCGCTGTCGCTTGGTGCGATCTCCATCTTTTTTGGCGTGATATGAAGACGATGAGCGCGCGGATTTCATGTCGCCATGGATGGACGGGAACGTCGACATCATACTCGCTTCTTGTGGGAATGGCTTTTCACGAAAGTACGGATGCTGCAGTGCCTCTCGAGCCTACACAAAGAGTTCTCGTAAGAATCGACACCACACCTCATAATATACCATACTAGCGTACAGTGATACGGCGCTCGGGGTCAAACGTGAGCAGTTGCTGTAGTAGATCTAGACCGTTGGGCGAGAGATCCGACAACAGCGAGTGGAGGCGGTTGGTTGTTGACGTGCGGCGAGACGACTCCAGTTGGATCTTGTCGGCATGCGGCAGCGTCGCCATTCCTGGCCAGTCGAGCTCACTCGGTCGGCCCAGCAATCTAAAAATCTTTTCGAGCTGTTCGATATCAGTCTCACCGGGCAGCAATGGCTCGCGCAGCAAGAGCTCGGCAAAGATGCAGCCGCATGCCCACATATCGACAGCACTCGTATAGGTCTCGGCACCCAGCAGCAGCTCCGGCGCGCGGTACCAGAGCGTCACGACCTTGGGCGTGAGCTGTGCATCATCAGTCGCGTCAAGATGCTGCTTTTTGTTAACGTCGCAATCGCCTTTGCGTGGTGACACGACACGCTCGCGAGCCAACCCAAAGTCGGCGAGCTTGACGTTCCCGTAGCGGTCGTAGAGAATGTTTGAGAGCTTAATATCGCGATGGAGCACGTTCTGGCGATGTAGATAGTCCAAGGCGTGAAGAACCGAAAGCATGATGCGCTTGAGCTGAAAGAAAGAAAGTCCGTGGTCAACGGACACGAAAGAGTCTTAAGCGATAGAATAGAAGCCACATACCTCGGACTCTTTGAACGGGTGGTGGCGGCCATTGCGTGAGCGCAGCAGCAGCGACAAGTCGTGCTCGCAATACTCAAACACCAAAAATACACTATTGGAGAGGGATCAGTCATTGCAGAACAGTGTTTTTTGGCGTGGGGTGTGGCTTCCGTACCTCGCTCGCTTTTGGCCTACGACGACGTCTAGCAGTTGCACGCAGTTGGGATGCTGTAGGCGCTGGAGTAGCTTGATTTCGCGCAAAGCAGTGATCGGAAACTATACGAATCACATGTGTTGACGTCGGTTAGACGCTTACAGCAGTACAAGAGACCACATCTGCGAGATGGTCAACGTACGCCGTCCGAGGCTTCGTTGTGGAGAATGACGCGCTTGAGCGCGACAATGCGTTGTGTCTCGCGGTCCCGCGCGCGGTACACTGTACCGTACGTGCCTTCGCCAATGCGGTTGAGCTTTTCAAAGGTGTTGACGTCGCGACAGCCGCCAAGCGGCTCGAAGAACGCGTCCACCTGGGCGTCTTCGATTGTCGTCGCCATCCTCGTTTTCGTTTTTGTCATCTGACACTGTAGCTGGTCTCCAAATAGTGACATATACACCACTTTACTGACTGTACCCATGTCACTAAGTCGTTGACAAGAATGAAGAGGCACGACGACCCGACTGAGAACTGGATTGACCGCGCCTGGCGCAGCACCGTCAAGCTTTGATCGACTATCGGAACCTCAGAAGACTTAGCGCGCTGCAAAGCGCTAGTGTCGCTTGCTATCCGACATCTCTGAATCATCTAGATCCGACCATACGAGATCTCTGAAGAAACCCGTGTTCGTCTCTACAAGTGCTGTAGAGAGGCTCGATGTCTGCGAAGGTTACGAGTAGACCAGTTTGAGGGCAACTCTCTAGTCTAGTTTAGCTCAAGGCCAATGCGTAAAACATAACCCATCCACCAATGCACGGGAAGGGCAATTCATTCATAGTGTAGTCTACTCATTGTATTGATCCATGGGTGCGTTTACGTATGAAAGTGATCGTTTATTCATCGTCTTCGTCTTCATCCTCGTCCACTTCCTCGTCCTCGAGGGCCTCGTCATCGCCCTCCATGTCGTCATCCTCCTCGTCCGATGTGAGTCCGTCGTTCTCTGGCAGCTGGCCCATGACGAGATCGTACTCGGTCGTATCGCCAGCAGCGTGGGCGACCGGCGCCGCCGTGAATGTGATCTCGCGACGAAGCTCATTCTTGTTGCTGAGGAAGAGCGACGCTTCGAAGTCAGCGAGCTGGTAGAGAACAAAAAAATGGTCAATCTATGCTCCAGCAAAACGAACAGGGTGTTGCTTACACTACAATACACACCTTAGGCAGGGAGAGCTGGGTGAACCAGTCGGGCATGTCAAATCGCGACTTGGACTTGGCCGGTGGTAAACACGACGTGGAATAGGTGCCGTTGCCGAGGTCCCGCAGGAATGCACGTGCGGTCTGCAAAATATCTGGATCACCACCCTTGCGCAGCAAATTCTTCTTGACCGCGAGCTTTGCGAGGAAATCCTCGTGGCTTTTAAACAAAGGAATCTGCAAGTGCTGCATGAGGTTCATACCATTCCCTCGCTCCAGCAGCTCGCGCACGACTGGCACAGGGTCCTCGAGCCACACGCCGGAAACGCCGTGGCGCAGCACAATCGACGACTCGGCACTGTAGTCCACATCGAGTGGTGGGCAGTCGACAATCATGAGCTTCTCGTTGTACTGCGCCTCGAGCGCGACCTTGGTTGTGCTCGGCAGCTTGTCAACGGTCGCGATCGCGCGCTTCTTGATCGAGTTGAAAAGCGTGCTCTTGCCGACGTTCGGGTAGCCGACCAGTGCCACGGTCGTGAGTTCTTCGCGCGACGCACTGTACACATCGAGAAAGTGACGCAGTGCATCGACGCTGCCATTGTCGCGAAGGCCCGTCAGTTCCTGTGCGCGTTCGTAGATCGCTTTCTGACCCTGCAGCACGCGCGACTTCTTTTTGGTCTCCAAAACCTTCTCGTTGAGCGACCGCACGGCGATCGTCGGGTGGAAACGACGCAAGTAGTTGACCCACTACAATAAGTACATCAGTCTCTATGTCGACAGTTAAGATAGAAAATCACAGAGAAAGGCACGCTTACCTTCTCGGCCGTCTCGGCGGCGATCAAGTCGATCTTGTTGAGCACGAGCAGCACCTTCTTGCCGGCCTTGCCAATCAGTCCGTCCTCGAGCGAGAGCGACCGCGAGCCCTGCGGGTCGCGTGCATCCAGCACAATGATCACAAGGTCGCTGTTGGAGACTGTCTCTTTGAGGTCCTTCTTGGCCTGCAGCTCCACAGCAAGCGGCGTCGGTGCAAGCGACGCGGCGACACCGCCGTTCGCACGCGCGATCTGGTCGGCGCGCTTGCGCTCTTTGCGCTCGTCCTTGCGCTTCTGCTCGGCCTCTTTCTTGGCAGCGATCTCGGCAAGACGTGCATTTTCGACCTGCTGCAGCAGCTCTTCTTTGAACGGCCAGTTGTTGGGGATGCCTGGGTCCTTTTTCTTTTTGTGCTGGTTGAGTCGCTCCTTTTTGCGCTCGCCGCGCTTGTGCTCGCGCACTTTCCGCGCGATCTTGTACTTCTTGTGGAGCGACAGGCGCTTGGACTGGTACTTCTTCTTGACCATGGTGGCGACGTGGAGAGAGGCAGCGAGTACGAGGTGGTGCTGGTGCTGGTCTTGCTGCTGAGCCGTGAGCTCGGCTTCCAGTCAATGCACTGCGATCGTCAAAGGCCACGCCAACAAATCGCACCAACAACTCCAACCAACCAATCGATTCCAACTTTACGCTTTATTGGCTAAAATATGGCGAATATCGAAACATATGGCCAATCATTTGGTGTGATTTCACTAGGGATAGGGACTGTTGGCCATCAAAGTGGCTGCCAACGCAAGCGAGACGGCAACAAGCTCCAAGCCAACAGCTCCAAGACCACGACACGCCAACGCCACGATGCGACTCTTGACGCACAACATGCTCGTATGCAACGTCAAGGTGCGTGTTGAAAGATTTCGTATTGCATAGAGCCGTTCGCAGGCGTTCGATTGGTGTGCTGGTGGCTCACATTCGTACCTGTTCGACCGCATTCAGGCGTGCCAAGACACGGCCGGCCGCGAACCGGGCCTACGACCGCTTAACTTTCCTCTCAAGGTTCGTTGCAACTGTGCTAGCTATATTGCGTCCATGTGCACAAGTGTGTAAACTCACACTGCTCTGCGCTTGGTGTACTTTCTCACCAGATCGTTCCGGAGATGGATGGCGTAGTCGTACTGGAGACCGTCTTCAGCAAGTCGTTCATGCTCCACATCATGCAGTCGATCGACTATCCCGCGCTTGTGCACACCACCAAGGAGGTGTGTTTGTCCTTAGAAAGAGGCATATCGATTGTTGGTAAGACACTCACTTAACTGTAATTGACGATCGCAGCTGAACCACCCAGAGGTGCCGATTTTGCCCGACCAGCTCCCCCAGGATCTGACTACTGCCGATGAGCTGCTGCAGCTGATCCACCGCATTATTCTCGATGTACGTTGTATCATTCATCCTCGTACTGATAATGTGGTTTCTGGGGGCTTGGGATTTACGTGTGTCTTCCCTCTCTGTCTGGATTGCAGACCAACATTGTGGAAGGCGAGCTCGTTTGCAACAACTGCTCGCGCACGTACATTGTCAACAACGCCGTGCCTAACATGATGCTCGAGGAAGACGAAATCTAGAGTAGTGGGGCACGGACGCCCTCGCGTACGCATCACTGTACGGCGCCAACACGCAAGCAAATAGGCTGACTCCACATACTACCCCAATGCACATAACTTAAGACTGTCACACACTAGCGCTCCGTCGTCGTGTATGCTCCGTCCTTCGCAGGAGCAGTCAATGCTCATGGGACGGTGCTTAGTACCTAAGCTAGCTAGATCTCCTAGCCTGGAGAGAGCTAATAGGCTAATATGAGAGTGCTTGTCACCTAATTGGAGACGAAAACAGCATGGCCAGCACTCTATCTCGAGTTGAGGCGGGAATCGAAAACGGAGCAAAGCCACGGCAGTTCCCATCCGACTCAATACTCGTCATGCCGCCTCCGGATGCAATATGGCGGGCAAAGTGGGTTGTGCCTCCTACCTTTAGGGAGGACTCCCGGTGAAGCTACAAGCGCGGAGCGATGCATCTCGATGCTGAGATCAAGTGCTGACAGCCCGAACGTCTGCACCCGCGTCGAGACGTCAAAAGCCCCTCGTCGGTCGCACAGAAAATTGATATGCCCATCGCAAAGTACTCTTTCGTGCCAAAATCGAAGTTGGTCCACTCAGTCTCCATCATGTCGAGCTCCGTCTCGTGCGAGAACGTGGCTGTGGTGTGAACATGCGTCATGAACAGTTCAACTGTATCCATGTTGATACCGGTTAATACCGGTGTCAGTTTGAATTGTGGAAAGAAAATATCTTGAAAGGCAACTACAAGCAGAAATAACACACAGGCCCAAGTCGACACGGCGTGAGAAGACGCGAGGATCGTGTGGACATACGTGAAGCAGCGCTGAATCACCATACCCGTACTCGTGCGGAATGGCAATTCAACTTGCTATGTGGCGCGGTGTTGCGATGGCGCTAACGTCGTTGCTTCTCGCCGCGCCAGCTCCAACGCCAGTGCACGCCTCGAGCGTCCGCATCGCGATACCAGATCTCACTGGCATGCTCTACCCGCAGCAATCGCAGGGGCGTGTAGCGCGGTTTGTGTCACCGTCGACCTCGGTAAAACCCTTCTTTGCGGAGCGCATCGCAGGGGACCAGGGGGTGCAACCCTGTGATGGCATGGCGAGGCTATGTCTCGACCTCGCGTGGGCGTCGCAGTACCAGTATGATCCTTTCGTTCTTGTGGCATTTGAGTCCAAGTATGCCGTCAGTTCCAGCACGTTTGACAATGCGCCGATGGCGAATGACAAGACCAGTGTGCTGCCGATAATCGAGGGTGACCAGAGCACGGCGTCGTCATTAAATGCGACTAGCCAGCCTCCAATGCGAACACTGTGGCGATTCCACGTTCTCGTTGCATCAACCACGACCACGATCGGTGGTAGTTCAAACAGTACGATCGATGTGTTGTTTCGTCTACGCCAGCAGAGCCAACTTGGCGCGGTGAGAGACCAATTGCTCGTGCATGTCGTGGCCTCGCAGCTTGACGATCACACCCAGCAAGCGGCCGTTGAGACGTACGCTGTATACGGTAACCAGCGCGTCTACCACAAGATCGTCCGTGGTAGCGCCCGCCAGATTCGACTGGACGTAGACATTGAAAGGGACTCTAGCCGCGCCGATGTACTGCTTCAAGACTCGTATCCGCTCGGCCCGGTGGTGTCCACCGAGGATCAGTATCGTCCCCGCGTGCGTATTGCGGACAACAACTGTCGCCGCTGCACTGCGCAATTCCTTAAATGTTCCTCGATCGACGATCTCGACAGCGGGGCATGTACCTTTCAGACGTCCACGGCGAAGATGGTATCGTGCTTGCGTGACTCGCGTGGCCTATCGACAGACTGGTTCCATGGTGTCCTGGCTGGCGATATTGGCGAGGATCACGACGTGACTGGCGCGCTTTGGTCGTGTCTCAGCAGCATCTATGCGCTTGAAGCAGTTGGAAACGGTTTGCCAAACACGAACAGCGAACCATGGTATGTGACAAGCACGCTCAGTTGTCTCGCTGCACGGCAATGTCCGTTCGGACTACTAGATGCAAACGTCTTCGACGCGATAGCTGCCACGAAGATGCTCCAGCTTAGGAACCCTGTGCCGATCGTCTATCAAATGGAATGGCCCACAGCCGAAAGCCTAGATGGGGTGTTTATTGTGGCAGTTGGTGGGGGCCAAAACGTCGACCCGATTTTTTCGGTCACGACCACCACTGCCATCACGAGTGGAATAAGCTCAGCAGTTGACGTCGCTGGTGTTTTCCGATCTGTGTTGGGCGGCCTGGAGAATGTGCAGGTAAAGGCAACGGAAGTCAACAGCGCCACGACTTCTCGGTTCGACGTTGAGATCTCGGGTTTCCCAGTGTATCTCGAGATCAAGTTTGTTCCATCGAATGTTTCGACGGTGTCGATCATACAAACTGGTGGTGGTGGAGCGACGTTCTTGCATGTAACTGCGTTCAACTCGACACAGCTCATACAGGGGAGTGATTGCGACGTATGCGTATCTGAACTGGAGGCGTGCCGCCTGGACGACACGTGTCGATTAAAGGTACTACCTTGTGTAAAACAGGAACTCGTGAGCGTGAATAGCGCGGCAGCGTCGATCAATGCCGAATACGGCACCTACCGCATAGACATTTTGCCGGTTCTCGCGGCGCACTGCTTCGTGAATGCCCCTATGGCATCGTGGAATCACATTCGTCGTGCGTTTGCGTGCCTGAGTCGTTTTCAGTGCCGACTCGATTCGACCAACTCGACAAGTGTGGACGAGCAGACTTTCTTCCACCTCGAGAGTGGTACGCAAGTGATCAAAGTTCCGGGCAATGACAGCAGAGTCGTGGTAGATCTACTTCTTTCGACTCCACAAGCGACATTCCACTTCAACTCACCGGCGGCAGATCTCGCGGCCTTTGTGCGTTTGTTCGTGTTCGAAGGTGCTGCTGATGTATCTGTTGAATTCCAGAAGGACGCAGCGAACGCAAGCTTGCTCCAGCTTCACATCACGTACGCGAACACGCTCGTACCATGGATTCCTTCCTTCGCAGGGTCCAGCGAACTTGTCGCCGTCAACAGCTCGGTTCCCAAGGCTTCTCTGGATTTTGCGGATTCGACGACGTTCTCGGTTGACAAAATCAGTGCGGCAATTACCCCGTTCTTGACCATTCGTGCTGTAGCTGAAGATCAAGCGACCGCGAGCAACTACTTGTGGCAGCTCGCTCCAGAGTGTCTCTCGTGCAGTGCCCGTCTCTATGGCTGTTTGCCCGATGATATCACGCGCAGAACCTGTCGATACGGTAACGCCAACAGTCAGCTAGCGCAATGTGTTCGCCAGGCATTTCCCCGAGACGTCATTCTCTCAATTCTCAATGCTTCAACTACCCAGGATGGCGCAAGACCGTCGAGAGTTGTCACACCTGACGTGACGCAATGCATTCAGGCGGCTACAGCACTCGCCGGCGATTCGCTGGAGAGTCGTACGGCAGTCACGAGAGCGCTGAGTTGCTTTGCCGAGACGCAGTGCCCCTTTGGACCAGTCGATCTCGTCGAAAACAACCGAACGCTTCAGCTCACTACCTCGACGTACATGCAGTCGCTCCGTATATCAACTCAACAATTTCGACTCAACTTTGTTGTGTCAATGGGGAAGTACACGATCGCCCAGGTTACGGTAGTCGACTCGGATAACGCGACGGGTGTGTTATCCAATGCTTTGGCGCCGTTTGGCATCGCCGTGCGTGCTCAAACGAGCTACCTCGACACGGAGTGGACGGTGGTGGTTTACTACGACAACGTTGTGGCGTCCGACTTTGACGTGCAGCTTGCGGCGAGTTCTGTGCCCGCTCCGATCTGGATCGACCAAGCAAGACTGCGACCGACGACGCGGCTAATAGTGTCGCCACGTCGAGTCTCAAAGGTATTTCTCGCATCCGAAGTGGACACAGCAACTCCGAAACCAACACATCAACTGGCGTTCTCGGACGAGTGTCGACAGTGCGACAGCGTACACCTCGCTGCGTGTGGCCGATCCAAATACTGTCGAACGAGCGCTGCGCCGTGCTTCAGTAGCTTACTGGACCATTCCACTTTCGGCATTTTAAAGCAGACCCAGTCGGATGGAGAAATCAGCGTCGACCTGGCGGCCTTACTGCGTCCCTGCGTAACAAATGCATTGTACTTCGATTGGTGGGAACCAATCCAGCTGTGGCTTGGCTGTTACGCATCGGCTCGGTGCCCCATAACGCGTCTCGAACAAGGCCGTATAAACGATGCCTACCTCGAGTTTCTGCCGGCGATTGTGGAGATAACCACGACTGTCAACGATCTATGGGTCATGAGTCCGCCAAGCGCATTTGAAGTAATGATTCAACCAGCGGGGTGGAGCAGCACATCGAGACGATTCGTCCAAGTTACTTCCAAGACGGAGCTGCAAGACACTTTGGAGCATGCATCTCAAGGCATCAGCAAAGTGACGATCACGATGTCCCCG
Source organism: Pythium vanterpoolii (assembly GCA_023334535.1). Lineage (NCBI taxonomy): Eukaryota > Oomycota > Peronosporomycetes > Pythiales > Pythiaceae > Pythium > Pythium vanterpoolii. Next base: position 47,323 of record JAADVD010000059.1, read on the forward strand.
CTCAGCAATACTCCAGGTGATTCGATCAGAGCACGCTACGAAGACCCGTTTCTCGGGCTACTTCGCGTTGAGACGCGTAACAGCAACGGCATAGTGAGCAGCATAACGTCATCATCAGCAAGCCTACTGGTGCGCTCCACCACCGACATTATTCCGGATTCACCGTGGAGTGGACTCGCCGACACGCTTTCAAGCTTTGTGGCATCATACCAAGGCGCGATCCAGCCGCCGTGTTCTATGTGCGCCACACAGTACCTCCAACAATGCCACGACATGCCAACGTGCAGGGGCTACTTTCTCGAGTGCTTGAGCGTCAGTATTAGGTCCCACTTCCGTTTTCTTCAGGAGACCGATCAGAGCGTTTACGAAGTGTTGACGGCATGTTCACGCAACATGCCTTTGTCAGACTGGTGGCCAGTGCAAAAGTATTTGTCATGCATGCGCGATTTCCAGTGCCCCGCCAGTGCCCCCAACTCCGAGCCGACCTACGTTCGACTACACGCTGGCAAAATTCGGCTGTACGTTGACGCGTCCGCGCAGTCCAATCAAGTTTCGATCGGTGTCTCGTTTGATGGAAAGACACTCTTATCCACGCTCGGCACCCTCCGCAGCTTGCTCCAATCTGCGATTGGAACCGCGGGGGTTGTAGAGATGCAAATGCGCTACGTGGTTGACTCCAACACAAACGTTTTTGACTTTTACTTTCGGGACTTCGTTGGCAAGATCCCGACGGTCACTTACGGCGGTGCGCCAGTGGAGTCATGGCCTCCCGACGTGGTCTTCTATAGCTCTGGAACTGTTGATTCGTCGGTGGTCAGTTCCGATGTGGCGAGCTACACGGTCGTGCCGCCGTGTAGCGGGTGCTACGAACATCTCAAGGAATGCGTACGTGGGGATTCGTACGACTCCCTACTCTGTCGTTACCAAACGCTCCCGTGTGTCCGAAATCTCATTATAGTCTCAGTCCCTAGCGGGGCGACTGGCGTGCAATCGCCCGGTGGCAACAGCGTCGATTTCTCAGACGCATTACAAACTTGCTTTGGATCGTATTACCCCCCGATGCAGTCAATTGCAAAGTACTTTGGGTGCTTGGTTCGAACGGGGTGCTCGCTGAACATGCCGCAAAGTATCGACCCAACAATCGACCTCAAGTTCCACCCAGGCGAGCAGACGCTATATACGGTCGGCTCGCACGTAGTTGAAATGACCCCTCCGCCCGGCGTTGGCGACTCTGTTCCCCAAACTTTGAGCGCGTCAAACGTGGACAATCTCGCGTGGAAACTAAGGACGTCAGTTCTCCAATCGCTAGCGGACGTTGCTGTCGAGGAGGAAGTCTTCCTAAATGCGTCACAGCGCTTGTCGATCAATTATACCAACTACCTTGGCCGCCTCCCGATTGTATCCAGTCCCGATGTCACAGTCATCAAGCAGTCCGAACCGTCGATCGGGATATCGTCATCCGATCCTATCGCCAATGGTCGGTGGTGGCGCATAGAAAATGCGTTCGGCACTGTCTCGGTTGATACTTCAGCGGAGTGTTCAAAATGCACGCTGACCTACCTTACGAACTGCCCCGTGTGTATATCGACGATCGTTCCGAGTTTGTTGATGATGCTGGCCGGGACAGCAGACGCCACGGCACCTATATTCAACTTGACTGACATTTTCTATACATGTGTGGATACAGTACCGCCTTCGGACTGGATTGCGGTCGCGCAGATGCTGAGCTGCTTCATGACCAATGGTTGCCCAATGAGTTCTGATTCAGGATCGCAACGACCACCACATTCCTCGGCGACGTTTGCGATGATAAGTCCAGCGAAACTCACACTGTCGCTACCGAACACGATGCCCCAGATGATCTCTTTTGCGAGCGGCCAAGCACCCACCCACATGCTTATTGCACCGGCTCCCGGACCCTTCACCGAGCTCAATGTTGACGAGGATAACAACTATGCAAACTTAAAGCGGGTACTTTTGTCGATGCTGGACACTGTTGGTCAGTCGCCGCAGATTACAGTCACCAAGCGCGATCTTGAACCAGGCAGTCTGCAGCTCGTGCTCGATCTCGAGATTACAGACTTTTTCGGCTGGCTCCCACAGCTCAAGGCGATAAATGCTGGGCCGACTCTCGTGTCTACACTCCCCCACATCGTTGGCCAAACGTTCGGGAACGTTTCTGGTGCCTCGATCGCTGGGCTCGTTGCGGCGTTGCAGCCTTACGTGATTCCATTTACGCCAGCGGCAAAGGTTCTCACCGCCGCTTGCGCCACTTGTGCCAGTGATTTATACGGCTGCGATCTGGATGTCATCGCCTCGGGCCATTGTAACTACGCGACTGCGCCCTCGCTTTTCAGTGCGTGCCTTCGCCAACGTCTGCCGCCATCAGTCTTCTATGGCGTCGCGCGCGTTGTGGATGCGACCTACATCATCAGCGCTGCTCTAACCACGTGCTTTGCTGTGGTTCAAGATCAGGACCAAGTCGCCGGTGCGAGCTCCTTCCATGCCGACGCGTGGAATGCTGTCAATCTCCACCTCGCGTGTTTTGAAATACACGTCTGTGCGTTTGGTCCGCTCACAGAAAGCCTAGCGAGTGGGCGCATGATCGTACTGCAGTCAACGCTCTCGACGAGGTCGTTTGACGTCGCCAGTTCGACGTTTACCGCTGTGTTCCGTTCGAGCTTTGGGTTTCGCATCATCGAGTCGACACCGTTTTCAGACGCGACCACAGACGCCGACCTCCAATCTCTAGTCAGTGCTATTCTACCGCAAGCGAATATTATGGTCACCAAGACAGAACTCCCGAATGCAAGCGGGTTCACAATCAGTGTGGCCTATGAGAATATCTACTTTCCAGACTTTGGGCTGGTGCTGGATGCCGGCATGGTCATCGTGAACCATACGAGCCCTGCGACGGCGCCGGTGGCGCTGCGCACTGTTTTTCAGGACACGATGTACATTGACGACGCGGCGCCGTAACAGTGTCCACTACCAACTCAAAGATGAAGGTGCTTTCGCCTGGTTGCGGCCACCGCGGTAGCTGGAAAGCACGAGCGGCGCTGCACGGCAGTTGAGCCGTCGCACTGGGAACGCGTCGTCTGCTGCATCTTCGGCGGGGAAGTGAATGTCCAGGACGTCCAAGGACTCGTCAGGGACAGTGGATTTTTGCGACGTATCTGCCGACAGATGGAAAAAGCGTCGAAGAGCAGGTGGCGTTATGGCCTGTGACAGAGAGCAAGAAGCACACGGAAATGAGTAGGTTCCCAAGACCGCAGGTGCTGATGGCTCAACGGTGGAAGGCAATACAGCGATTCTTCCAACATGAGATCAAGAACGGTCGACAACGATGAATACGTGGGTTGCACGAGCTTATTGTTGTTGACCGGCTAAGGTATCCAACTGCTTTCTGTAGAACGCCTTTAGCTCTTTCACTTCCGACTGCAGCTCTTCGACCTGCTCTTCTTTCTCGCCAAAGAGCTCCAGCAGCACGTGCTGCTTCTGCTTGAGCGCGTCGAGTTGCTGTTGCGTCGCGGTAAACTGCGCGCCACTGCTCTCGAGCAGTGCATTCCGCGTGCTGAGCCGCACGATCTCATCGGACGTCTGCTTCTGCTTGTGTTCGAGCGCGTGGAGCTGCTGGCGCAGCAGTCGATTCTCCCCTTCACGGAGGCGGAGGCGCTGCTGCAGCTGACTGAGCCCGAGCACCGACGTGCTGCTCAGTCGTGAGTCGTCCACGTTCGACGCGAGGGTCCGCTGGAGGATCGACGCCTGCGACGTGGTGTTCTGGTCGGTCATGCGTGGGGATCCGGCTCCGGCTCCGCTCGCGCTTCCGTTCCAGTCGTCATCAAAACTACGACGGTCCGGATGCATTGCCACGCGTGGAGACAGCGTCGCAGCCTTGACACGCTGGAGCTCTTTCTGATGCCACTCCAGATCATGGCGCAACTGCTCTTCGCGTTGCTGGAGCTGCTTCATTTCGGCTACGAGCGTCGTGGTCTCGGCCAGCACGTGTGCGTCGCCATCCCGCTTGGCAGTGGCATCCACGGCGGTTGCCATCGCGACCCGCGCAAGCAGCGCTTGCTTCGCATGCTGTTCTTCTTGGAGCTTGTGCTTGAGTTCGTCCAGTTCGATTTGTGCAGCGTCGCACAGGCTGCGGGCTTGGCGTTCGTTGTGGAGAGCCGCGGCAACACGCTCTTTGTCGCGCGCCGCGTCAGTTTCGTGCCGATGCACCGCGCGATGGAGATCCTCTGTCGTGGTCTGCAGATCATGCAGTTGGTGTTCTTGCACGCGCTTGCCGGCTTCCAACACTGTGCGCTCTGCGTGCGCGTCTCTGATACGTTGGAGCAGCGTCTGCTCCGTCGCCTTCCACGTGTCCTGGCGCGCGCGCTGGTCTTCCTGGAGGGCGTGGATCTGCCGTAGCAGCGGTTGCGTGGCGTCCGAGACGCTCTGACCCAGTGACTCGACACGTTGCAGCGCGTCCTTCCACTTTCGCTTGAGGTCGGCAATCTCCATGCGCGCCATGTCTTCTCGGCGGGCATTCTCAGCTTCTAACCCGTGCACCGTTTGCTGCAAGTATTGGATCGTGGTGTCCATCTCCTGCTTCTCCACACTCAGCGTCGCGTGCGAGTCGCTCGTGTGCTGCAGCTGCTCGAGCTCGGCCCGCATGGACTCGTTGTCGGCTTGCAGCGACGCTGCGTTGGCCTGCAACGCGGCGATGCGGTCGTTCTGGCGTCTCAAATCGGCTTGGGCATCCACCAACTCGTGTTTGGCTTGCTCTGCATTTTGATGGGCGGCGCGGAGCTCGCTCTGCAGAGTCTTCATGTCGTCATCGGCACTTTTCTGCTTGGCTGTCACCTCTTGCAGCTGGATCGCGAGCGTGTCGCTCTGCGCCTGGAGTTTGAGCTTGTGTTCTTCTTCCTCGTTCTTCTCCCGACGCAGCTGACGCAGCCGCTGCTCCAACTGGGACTGCTTGACAGAAAGCGCTTGGCCTTCGTCCAGCAATGCTTGCAGCTTATCGTCTTTTTCAGCGATCGCTTGTTGCATCGCCACCAATTCTTGATCGCGCGACGTTGGCGGCTGCTGTTGCTGGGCGACGACGCGATTGAGACGGAGCACTTCAGTTCGGAGCAACTCCAGTTGCTCCTGCAGAAACCGGTTCTTTTCAACGGCCGCAACTTCACGTTGGCACGTCTTATCGAGCTCATCGTGGAGCTCTTGGATCACGCCGGACGTCGACAAGAGCTGGGTCTCTCGCTGGACGAGTTGGTGCTTGAGTGACTCGATTGCATCTTGCGTCGCCGCAGGATCGGCATTGGCATCGACCACGACGACAATGTCGTTTCGGTTGAGTGGGTTTTGGACAAGTGGTAGTTCACTATCTCCTTCATCATCGCACACAGTGCTCGTTTTTTGTTTGTGTGATCCGTGCTCAGGTTGCTCGCTTTCCTGTGTCCTCGGGACACCATCACGATCCTCAACATTCTCACACGACGCTTCCAAAGGCCCATCTTCAACCGCGACCTCTCCTGCTTCCACACTACAAGTAGTGGTATCCGTTGGCACCTGCCCAGTCGTGTCCATCTCGTCGGTCGTACTCTCTCGGTCGTCACACTCCCCAGTAGCCCTGGAATTCTGTGTATCGAAAGCAGCTTCTCCTACAGCCTGTGCTTTTCGCTCATCATCCAGCTGTGATTTCTCTTCCATGGCGTCGGCGGATCCACTTGCTAGTGCTGCGTTCCTCGAGTCCTCGCTCGCCTCGCCAGTATCTGAGATCTCCCTCTCATCCACATTCGTCTCGCTCGTATTCTCCTTTGCAGATGGCAATACCACCTTATCTTCGAAGCCCTTTCTACCCATTGTCGTTCCAGACTTGGTCGAGTCAGTCGGCAGATACGACCCAAAGAAATCCACTGGTCCGGACGAACCTTTGGACGTCCTGGAGGTCGGCGCCGACGCCGTCACATTCCCCGCGCCTGATACAGCGGATGATCCCCGTATAACACCAAGACTTGACAGTAAAGTAGCGCGGCTTGTGCTGTCGAGCGACCGCGGTGGCGGGGGTAACGAGGCGTGGGCGTTGGCATCTCCAAACAACGCGGCGCTGACTGCCGGTGACGGCGGCTCTACGGCATGCGCTTGCGCCTGCGTAGTCGCAGCAGCAGTGGACGCACGAAAAGTGCTTCCTGGTGGCTGTGCGTTGGCGGTCGTGACGACCTGGTCGAACTGCTTCTCGACGTCTTCCTTGAGCTTACTCACTTGCTCGAGGCCTTGCGAGACGATCGACTGGACGTTGAGTTTCGCGCTCCAAGAACTCCACGACATGGCTCGCGATAGCTCAATAGAAAGAGCCGATCAAGTACTTTCCAATGACGTGATGAATGGTGGGGTGGAAGCAGTATTCACGTAAATACAGGTCACCAAAGATCGGCGTGGGGAAACGTCGTTCACTGTTGTGTGGGTTTCCCCATCCACGTGGGAGATGCGAGCGCAGTTCAACTGCGCACCACTATCACACATTTCAACAGAGCGCTGTCACAAAAGTGATTCTTATAGTGACATTTGGACGGAACACGCGATATTCCACCAATCACGTACGTCCAAATTATTATTAACCAATAGAAATGCGTTCTATTGTCCACCCAGAGTGCAGTTTGCATGTCGGTCACGTCCAAGTGGAACAATTCCTTCCAACAGCTCCAAGCGCGGGAGGCACCTTGCGTCGACGTCTCCTTTCTCTTTCTCTCTGTGTCTCTGCGCTCGCCCACTATGGCTGCTGGCATCGCCTCTGGCTTTGTGCGCAAGCTCTACCGCATCCTGGACCAGGAGAATGAGGCAATTGTGGGCTGGGACGCGTCCGGTCTCTCGTTTTCTATCCACAACTCGCAGCAGCTCAATGACGTAGTACTGCCGCGTTACTTTCGCGGCCGCATGAGCGCGTTCCGCCAGCAGCTGCTGGACCACGGCTTTGAGCAGATCGAGTGCGAAGACAACGAAGCGCGCGAGTGCTACGCGCATCCGCATTTTCTGCGCGGCTGCCCCGACCGCTTGAGCTACATTGTTCGCGTCCCCAAGCCCAAGCTCAAGCCCGGCCAGACCGCTGCGCCGACGCAGCCGCCGCCGCAACTGCAGACGTTGCACCACCAGCACCAACGTCAGCAGCCGTTGCACCACACGAATGGGCATGCGCAGCAGCCGCCACCGTCACTGGGCATCCGCATTGCACCGAGTGCGAGAGGCCCCGGACGGACGCCATTGACGGTCACGCTCACGGCTGCAAAGCGCGCGAGTCCCATGCACAGCACCGCGCACGCAGACTTAACACAAAAGAGGTTTCGTGGAACGTCCCCTGCACACGCATACAACGGTAGTGCCTTGCGTCGCGACGGGTTCGCCCCACCACAGCCGCAGTCTCAGGCACAGCCGCCGTCCCAGCCTCCGTCTAAGCCGCAGCTGCTATCTCAGAGACCGACCGGTCCTGTGCCGACGCCACCACCTCCATCTAACCTCAGCCGGAATCCACTGTTTTCCAACGATGCTTCCTCTGATCTCGGCCTCGACGTTGCGCGTGTTTTCTCGCTTAGTCGGATAAGCGACTCAGGCCTTCTCCCCAACAGCACAGATTTGCCAGAACCGATCAGCTACTTGACCAAACTGCTGCATGGGAACTCGTCTACTGGATCCGCACGTGCGAACGCAACTGCTGCTGCTCAAACGTCCTCGTCGTCGGTTGCATCGTCGTCCACCGCCACGATACAAGAGCCGCCCGTGTTTTCAGAAGACCTTATGAAATCGGCGCTCTACTTTCTCGTATCGACCTCGACGACCGGTGTCGGACCCGACCATGAGACCGACAACTGGGCCGCGCGCATGGAGCGTGCGTCGACTTCGGGCTTCTTGTCGTCGCTTCTCGTCTCGTCGGCGACCGGAAAAGACGTCCAAAACGGTGGCGGCGGGGCGTTGTCGTCGTCCTCGGTGTGGGGGTCTAATGTCGCCAACCCATTGTTTAGCCGCTCGACCGAGCAAGACGAGGAAGAAGATAGTATTTGGAGTTTGCTGCTGGCGTCGTCCATTGACCGCGTCAAGACGGCGATCCAAGACGTCACGTCACCACAGGAACGCTTGCGACTAATTCTCGAAGAACGGGAGCGTCTCGAAGAGCAGCGCAAGCGGATTTACGGTGCCGAAGGCGAAGAAAAAGCCGCAACTTCCAGCAAAACAAGTGGCCCCCATAGACCATCCGCTACCCTCTCCGCCAAGCCCCTCAAGAGCGCATTAAAAAAACCGACGATGGCGTCGAACCCGCTTTTCGGCGATGCAACGCCAGCGTCTGCAAAGAGCCTCCTGTTTACAACACCCAGCGGATCCTCACGAACGACCACACCGACAAACACTGCCACTACTACAGTGGGGTCGTCAAATCCGCTCTTCTCGAATAACGACAACGAGGACGAAGATGAGGTTGAGATCACTGGAGCGAGCAATCCGCTTTTTGCCAGGCCGAGCGCACCAGCCAATCCGTTGTTTAGTAAGGGCTCGATGACGACGACGTCATCGACGACCAGTACGAGCACAAAGACGAGTGTAGTAACAGCGACGCGGCCGACAGGCACTGCGAGTGCAGCCGAAGACGGACTGTGGCGGCTGCTGATGACGTCGTCGGTGGACTGGCTGAGGAAGGGCGCAGCAGAGTTTGAAGTGTGAGGTCATTTAGTGCTTGTGTCTTTCTTGTACCCCCATGATTTTGATTTGATCTTGATACCACATGAGAGAACCGGTGTCTATTTAATCACGTACCAGAAATTGTCTCCGACGTAATCGAGTTTATGAGTGTGTGTGGGTCCGCTTTTGCTGCAGCGCCTGCAGTTCCACTTCCTTGATGAGCATGCGGTGAACAAGGGCAAGTTCCAGTGGCTCTTCGATCTGGTAAGACGCAGCCAAATATCGCCCCAAAATCTGCGCCGCCGTCTGGACGACGTCGTGATGGAGAGAAGCCATGAAAGGCGTCTCGGTTGGATTTTTTATAGTGGATGGCATCGCGTCCACGGACTGAAGATCCAGGACACGTTGCTCGATCCGCTGACGCACGCGAGCTCTCAACACTTCGTCGTCCACGACTTCGTCCTCCACATCTTGGTCATCTCTTCGTGCCGTGCCGTTTCGACCATGGCAGGTTCTTAGGTGAGACTTGGTCGTGGTCTTGGGTTTCTGGACGGCGTGTCGAGACATCTCTCCTTTCGTGTTGTTGGCTCGGCTCATCATGGTTGGCACTCCGTCGACGATGCTATGGACAAGAACGTGAGCTGGGTGGTGCTGTTTGGTGACTTGAAACCACCGCTCGATGATGCTCGCGTTGCCGTTACACTATCCATTCCCAAATGATGACGGTGCATGAGAGATGGCGTTCCTGTCATCTAAAACGAGCAATTCGCCCAAAGGTTGCATCAAGTAAGCAAACCAGCCTTTCCAACGCGTGGCCTCCAGACAGCTTTATTGACCACACAAGAAACGAGGAGAAACGCTTCCTTCACGATACAAGAGAGGATTGGGCGGTCGGCTGAAGCTATCGCGATGGAATGGATTGACCTCTTCCCAGGCAAGTCGCATGAATCTCAGTTTTGGTTGCGACATGGGTTCTCGAATGTGTCGACTCAGACCACATGTCCGCCAAAACCCAGCGTCTCAGATCCAGAGTGATTGTAGGGTAATCAACCTTCAAGAATGTCGGTCAGAAAGGTTATCTGGTGGTCGGCATTCTGACGTGGTCGGTGTCGGTTGGCAATCAATTGCACTTGTCGGCCTAGTGCATCATAATTCGATTGCCCCGATCAAGCGCACAACAGCCTACACTACTCAACACATTCACACTCACAATGGCCCGCTCTCGCCGCTCCAGCCCGAAGACCACCACGGCGCGCAAGCCCGCGGCGGCTCCTGCTCCTGCCAAATCGACGCCCTCTCCCGCACCAGCAACTCCGTCTGCCCCTACGACTGGTGGTGGCATGATGGGCGGTATGATCGGCACTATCGCGGAAGGCATGGCTTTCGGTACAGGCTCTGCGATCGCCCGCACGGCCGTTAACTCGGTCGCCGACTCGTTCGGCAGCAGCGGCTCGAACGAGACGCCTGCTGCCGTTGCAACGGCTCCGGTCGCCGCTGCCATGCCGTCGTCGCAAGCGAACGTGTGTATTAACGACCAGAAGGCGTTTCTCGATTGCTTGACCGTCAACAAGAACGACATTTCGGCCTGTCAGTTTTACCTGGACGCCTTCAACCAGTGCAAGCAGCAAGGCGCGTATCTGTAAAACGGACCCACGCGACGATGGCGATATGATATTCTTAAAACAGATGTTCGAACGTTTGAGAATGGCTATGGACAGTAGAGTCTTGGTATGAATAATGCTGCTCCCAGCGTCTAGACCGTAGCTGTCGTCATGATGATAACCGGCCTTGTCGCCTGCGCGCACCTCATTTTCGAATATTTACAATAGAATCCTCTATTTTCATAATCCATCTTCGATGATTTTCTAGAATCACGGGGGTTACGGTCCATTTGGACTTGAAGTCTGTCAGTCTGAGTGTACCATTCCTTCAGGCCTAGGGATTCGTCACTGTTCTCGTTTTTCCATTGGTCAAAATACAAATGGGAGGGATCTCTATTGGGGTGAGTCACAGTAGCATTTCGCCCACACACACGAGTGGGAGAAAACCACAACAAACAGACAAAGCCCAAAGGCCCGCGGAAGGAAGGAAGGAAGGAAACGAAGGAACCCTCGTGAGGTGGTGTCGACGTCCCCCACGCGAGCGAACGCCCTATCGAAAGAGAACACCAACCTCACGTCTAACAAGGCGAACGACCACGCAACGAAGGAGCAGTTTAGACTTTTAGACTTGAGCGTCGACAGCGTGTCCGCGGTGGGATTATCCATTAGCCGTGCCGTTAGATCCGATCCACGCAGTGCCTATCACTGCAAGCGAACGGCGGTACGAGAGGCAGACGAGTATTGTCGCTACGTGTTTGCGTGCCATTGCGACTCGACGACGCGGCGGCGCCAGGCACCTCGACCAAGACGACGAGAACGACAGAGGCCGCAGCCGGGCCGGAGACGAAGAAGCGCAGGAAGCTGGTCGGATCGTCCACTCCGCTGGTACCAAGTGTTGGCGTTGGTGTGGACGGCGGAATGTCCCATGATGGATATTATACACACGGCGCAGGCACGGACAACGGCAGCAGCAATAGCAACACTACCACCAACGCGTATCGCGCACCGACGGATACGAACCCGCATTTCCACGCGACCATGACCACCAACGACGCAGGTGCAAACGGCTCGCCGTCGTTGGCGAGGATTGCGATCCCGTTGCAGGACCAGTTCATGCTCGATGACAATGGTCATGCGCGGAATCAGCGCGCGGGGTCTGGTTTTAATCTCGACGGCAGTGCACCAAACTCTTTGACGTCGTCGTCGTCTGGCCTCGATTTGTCGCAGGCTTCTACGTTCGACGTTGTTGTCGAAGGCAAACGCGTGCTGCGCAAATTCCTCATGACCCATCAGGCATACGAGCTCATCAAGAACAGCAGCAAGGTATTATTATAACGGCGAGTATGTATGCAACGACAAGGTGATCTAGGTGCTGACGATATGGAGGCTGATTGTGTGATTAGGTTGTGGTGTTTGATGTCAAAATTCCCATTAACCTGGCGTTCTTTGCGCTCGTCGAGCACGATATCAAATCAGTACCGATTTGGGACGCCGATCTCGGCCGCTTTGTCGGCATGTTCACCGCGACCGATTTCGTCAACATTTTGCGTCACTTTTACATTCGAGGGTCGCCTATGAACGAACTGGCAGAGCACAGTATTGCATCCTGGCGAGGTGCGTTGATCTCGATGGTCGTTATAGATATTTCAAATGCTGACGAGCTGTTTCCTTTGTAGCCATTCCGCGGTCTGTGACCCATTCTCCTGCTCGCGACGAGTTAATCTCTGTCCATCCGGAAGCGTCCTTGTACGATGCCTGCAAGATGCTGCGGGACAATCGGCTGCACCGGTTGCCAGTGCTCGATCCGGCACAGAACTCGGTCTTGGCCGTGCTCACGCACAGCGGTGTGCTCGAGTTTCTCGTCTCGACATTCCGTGAACAACGAAGGCTGTTTGATCAACCGATTTTCGACCTCGGCATCGGCGAGTATGACAACCTCATTTTGGTGCCGGAGGAGATGCCGTTGATCCGCGTGCTGCACACGCTGATTGAACGGAGAGTCTCTGCCGTGCCCATTGTGGACCAGAGCGGTGAGTGTTTTTGGTTCGAGCTCATGGTGTCTTACGCATGACTCATCGTGTGGCATGCTCTACGTTTACTAGGTGTCGTCGTCAATATTTATTGTGTCTCAAACGTCACGGTACGGATTGAGTTGGTGCAGAAAACGTTACTCCTCTGTGAACTGACCTTTCATACTGTATTGTTCGTCCAGGAATTGGTGAAAGACCGCTCGCTGTCCCAGTTAGACATGCCGGTTGGCGAGATTCTTCGGGTTCAAGCAGCCGAGGTGAGTAGGTCCCCTTCAACTCCTACAGTTCCTCAATGACTCAGTGTGGATGTGACTGGTAGGGAAATGTGGGGGAAGGGCTCCACTTGTGCTACAAAACTGACACGCTGCACATGATCTTCGAGCGATTCGCAGCCGTGAAAGCACACCGCTTAGTCTGCGTGGACGAGTCGGCGCGCTGCGTCGGCATTGTATCACTAAGCGACCTGTTTCATTATTTCCTCGAGTAGACCACGACATAAACAGAGCAATAGGAAACCAAGCGCGTACCAGTACCGGTAGCGTTATCATGCAGCGGGACTAGACCCAGTTGAAGAAAGCGTCTGCATCCCTCTCAGACCTACGTCGAATTATGATGACCACGACGAGACAGCGAGAGAGACAAAGAGACAACAAAACACCACCGTTCCAAACCATGGTGAAAGGCATGCTGATTCAAATATGCAGATTATACAATTCTCGAAAAAAGAAACAATGCAATCGTACGACGCACTCCCTCCTTCATCGTCAAAGTCGTGCGTGTCGAAGTGATGAAACAGGTTGGTGATGTCCGTGTTCCTCCGTTTTACTTGAGCGATTCCAAGTGGCGCTTGAGCTGGTCGACGTCGCACGACGGCAAGCCAATAGGCGGCTCCTTGCCCAGTACGTTGTATCGGTTGTACAGCTTGCCTAGCAGTTCGTCCTTCTCTCGCCGCAGCCGCAGCGCCTTGGCTTTCTCCGGATCAGCTGCGCCGCCCTGGCGCCAGTCCGTTTGGCGCATCTCGGCGGCCGCGGCGGCTTGGCGGCGTTTCTCTGAAAGCGTCGGCTCGCGCACGGGCGGGCCAGTGGCGTTACGCTTACCCCGTGCCGCGCCGTGGACCGTACCTCCGCCTCCATTGCCGCCGTTTAGTGCGACATGGTTGGTATCGTCGTCGCGGTCCTTCACGGTCGTCTTGGACGAGCAGCATCCCATGATGACGACGCCTTGGGGTCAGCTCTGATTAACGCAGATGGCCGGTTCTTGACCTGCTCAAACAACCCAAAACAGCATCTGCGACGAATTCAATTGGGTGAGAAAGCCCAATATACCCCAAAATAGGTAACTAAATTACTTTCATTTGGGTCCGAGGTGGGCCTCCACAAAACAGTGGCTCAGGAACAAACAAACACCACCACCTTCCCGAAAGACACGCCAAAGCAGATCCGTATCAAGACCCTCGATCATGTCGGCGCTCGCACGCATCCAAGACCTCGAAGCCGAGTATGCGCGCACGCAAAAGAACAAGGCGACCATGAAGCACTTGTGTCTGCTCAAGGCCAAGATCGCCAAGCTGCGCCGCGAGATCACCGACGGCGGCAAGAGCGGCGGTGCAGCCGGTGCTGGCGAAGGCTTTGACGTCAACAAGGCCGGCGACACGCGCGTCGGGCTCGTAGGCTTTCCGTCGGTCGGCAAGTCGACCTTACTAACAAAACTCACGGGCACGTTCAGTGAGGCTGCGTCGTACGAGTTTACGACGCTCACGGCGATCCCTGGGACGCTCAATTACCGCGGTGCACGTATCCAGATTTTGGATCTGCCAGGGATTATCGAAGGTGCCAAAGACGGCAAAGGTCGCGGTCGTCAGGTCATTGGTACCGCGCGCACGTGTAACGTCATTTTGATTGTGCTCGACGCCATGAAGCCCGCGACCCACAAAAAGCTCATTGAATACGAACTCGAAGGCTTTGGCATTCGGTAAGTGGCGTCGGCAAATGATCCTGGTTCTAGTGTCTGTATCTCACAATTTCTATGTATTGCTAGTCTCAACAAGACACCGCCCAACATTATTCTTAAGAAAAAAGAACGCGGCGGTGTTAACTACACGGCTGCCGTACCGCAGAGCGAGCTCGACTCGGAGACGGTGCACCAGTTGCTCCACGAGTACCGCATCCACAATGCCGACATTACACTCCGCGAAGACGTGACCGCGGACCAGCTCATTGACGTCATTGAAGGCAACCGCGTCTACATTCCGTGCTTGTACGTGCTCAACAAAATCGACCAGCTCACGATCGAAGAGCTCCGCATCATTGACCAGATTCCGCACAATGTGCTCATTTCGGCCCACCACGAGTGGAACTTTGATGAGCTCCTCGAGAGCATTTGGGACTATTGCAAAATGATGCGCATTTATACGAAACCGCGCGGCCAGTCGCCCGACTACTCGGCGCCGGTCATTTTGCACTCGCATAAGCCCACGATTGAGGACTTTTGTTTGCGGATCCACAAGAGTTTACTGCGCGACTTCAAGTACGCGTGGGTCTGGGGCTCGTCCTGCAAGCACCAGCCGCAAAAGGTCGGCAAGGACCACGAATTGGCCGACGAAGACATTGTCCAGATTGTCAAGAAGTTGTAGACAGCTAGATGGAGGCGAGCGATGGAAGGAGAGTAGGCGGGATTAGTAGGTGGAGGGGATAGCGTCAAGAAAGAGAGAGAAAGAGAGATTGGTCTGGGACGGTTTCACTCAGATGGGTACATGTAACCCCCTTGCCTGTCTTCGGTTATGATCAGATGTCCTTTCGTCGGAAGTGAGAATGCACATGGGTGCGGTGGCCTGTTTCCGTCATTGTTCGTTGCGGCAATTTATAACCACCGCGTCATTGGAGACAGAGGCGACAGTCGTACTACAACGTGGGCGAGAGCGATTAAAGGAGCAAGCAACTCCACCTGCACGCCATGCTGGACCGACTCGCCGAGATCAAGGGCAAGGCCGCGGCGGCCGAGCAGGGCCAAGTCGCGATCGATATGGATGTGAGTAATGTATCCATCCACCTGTGAAATGCTGAGGACCAGGCCATGAAAACTGACATGCTGATTGGGAATCTGGTTGCTTTCCTGATGGTGTTTGTTCATCAGCGATCGTACGTGCATTGCATGGGTTCACCCTTCCTTGCTAGCACTCGTTTGTGTACTCATATGTAAACGAGTTGTAGAAATGGCATCACGCGGCCCAAGTTTATGGAGCAGTTTTTCCAGGATGTCGAAGACATGCAGACCGACCTCACAAATATCAGGTATTGTAATACATACCTCAGTTGCGAAGCCTTGTTACTATTGCTTTTCTCATTCTGTACAATCTGTCATCCGTAGCCTCGGCACCAAGAAGATCTCGGAGCTGAACCAGCGTGCGGTGCTGGCGACGTCCAACACGGAAGAAATGGCCGTGAGCAATGAACTCACGCTCGTGATCGAAGCCACGAACAAACACGCGACGCACTCCAAGGGCATTCTCGAGACCGTGAAAAAAGAAACCACCGAAAAGAAAAAAGACAAAAACACGCCCGTGTCGGAACTCCGCATTCGCGAGAACATGTGCGCGACGCTGACCAAGAAATTCATGGACTGCATGAAAGACTACCAAAAGGCCCAGCAGAAATACAAAAACGACATGAAAAATAAAGTGAAACGCCAAGTGCAGATCGTCAAGCCCGATGCTTCGGAAGAAGAGATCGATGCGGTCATGCGGTCGCCGGACCCCGGATCGATCTACAAAACCGCGATCCTTCAAGGACCGGCCGACGCTGTCAGGGATGTGTACCTCCACGTGCAAGACAAATACGCCGATGTCCTACGTCTCGAACAGAGTGTTGCGGAGCTCCACCAAATGTTTCTCGATTTGGCACTCTTGGTCGAGCAGCAAGGCGAAATGCTCGACCAAATCGAATTCCAAGTCCGCACGGCCGCCAACTATGTCGAGCAAGGCAACCAAGAAGTTGTTAAAGCCCTCAAGAGCCAAAAATCGGCGCGGAAAAAAAAGTGCTGTCTGCTCTTTGTCGGCATTGCGATTGTTTTGATCATTGTGCTGGTCGCGGCATTCAAGTAGGCTATCGTTAGGAGAGAATGTGAGGCAACGGTCTAAAAGAAAAATGAACAATGAAAAAGAATTTGAACGACTTGATTCAGGACGCGAACGATTGACACCTTCCTACAGAGAGACCTACTGGTAGTTGATTACTCTATGACGCGGGTCGTTTTCTGTGGAGCTAGTTATCGTACCCTCCGCTCACCTCGCGTTAGTCGTTTGTACTACCTAGTTGGTTATTGCGCGGGTCTTGTCGGCGACCTTGAACACGTCTTGGATCGCGGCCTTGAAGCAGTCAATGTTGTAGTCGATAATGCCTTGCTTGCTAAAATTCTCGGCGCGTAGCAGACAGACAAGCGCCAAGTAGTTGTTGACTTCACGCAAGTAGAGCACCATGCCATTGTTGAGCTTGATGACCGACGACGACTCCGAATCGTACGCGAGGCCATCGCCATCGCCGTCCTCGTTCATACTGTTAGTAAGAGAATATAATAGTTAGAGCCAACAGCTCGAGAGCTAGGAGGGAGATAATCACTCACCCGTAGATGCACGAGACATCAATGACCACGTCAATCATGTCGCTGCACAACTCGTACGACTGCATGTCGACAGGGTTACTGTCCGTCGCAATGTACACTTTGCTCACGACGTCAAAAAGAAACGATTTCTCCATGTTGCAGCTCTACAAACATACAGTCACCACACTCAATAGGACTCCACAGAAGCGCATACCCCCACCTAGGCCAAACGCACCGTGATGAGAATGTTGAGCAAGTTCTCAAGCGTCGGCAACTGCGGAATGAGCTTTTGCACGACTTTGCTGAACGCTTCGAAAATGCTGTGGTCGTAAATGCTCGTGAGGTAAAAGCTCATGTGGATATCGAGCTCGCCATCGTTAATCTCATCGGTGATCTGCTGCTGGATCTCGCGCTGACAGTCGATCTTGTGATCGTCCGAGAGGAACAAATCACCGTCGACTTTGTGGATAAACACCTCGAAGTTGATATCTGGATTGTACCGGTGCGCCCGGATGACCGTGTCGTGGAGGCGGGCGAGGGCCTCGGCGTAAGGCTCGTCTTGGGCGTCAATCACAAACACGATCGAACCGCAGTTCCCAAAAATCATCTCTTCGTTCACGAGCTGGCCGCCATACACAAGGTCTTCCTTGAAGTCGAAATCGCCGGGGAAATCCCAGATCTGGAACTGCACGAACGAGTTGTTGGCAATGTACTTGATGTCGAGGCTGTTGGTGCCTTCAAGGAAGAGCGTTTCGTGGGGCGACATTTTGTGGAACACGACGCGCTGGATGCTCGACTTGCCGCAGCGTCGCAAACCCATGAGCAGAATGCGCGGCTTGTTTTCGCCCGTGAGCGTCGGCGAGTCGTCGCCATAGCTGTTAAAATGTACCAGCAGATCCGAGTCAGAAATTGTTCTGGGAGGAGCTCCACGCGACGGACGATGCTAGCACGTACCCTTGCGCGCCGCCGTAGCTCTCCGAGTCTAGACACAGAAGGATATATCGTTAACACACGGGTGATACCCTTTCGGGGACCACGAGAAGCTACGTTACAGGAGTTGTCGTTCCACGCGAGTTCCATGTTGCAACAGTGTTCTCTGTTTTGTTGTCTTCAGTGTTGTTGTTCGGCCGCGAAAGCTCAAGATCAGAATGCGAACTTTCACCGTTTTGAACAGCATGAATTCAAAACCTCGCAAATTAGTCTCAATATTTGCAAAATTAATGTTTTTGGAGACCAATGGGATAAAATTAACTGGTGTAGACAAATTTTTTCTTCAATTCAATTTGGTAGACTCAATTCGTGGAGCCATTGCCAAAAGTTCTATGACACATCATCTTTCGTCAAGAATCCACAAAAAAATCACATGGACCCTTGTCTCCACGGTGGAAAAGTCTTGTAACTTTGGGTTGCACGTTGCAGTTAATGATGACTGATGCGCACGGCAAACTGCACTGCACACTGAACGATGTGCATCCATTTCTGTACCTGCCCTCCACGCGACACACTCACCATAATAGGGCCAAGACACGCGGTCCATCATGGCCCAGCCTCTGAGTCCTGCTCACGCCAATGTCCGTCGCTCGCGACTCTCGAGCCTCTCCAGCAACGCAGCCGACAACGCATCATTGCGTGCGTTCGTACGCGACAGCGACTGCATCATCCAGCACACGATTCGTGGGTACGCGAAGTTTGTGCGCCAGTGTGCCGACGGCAGCATCAACACACTCCACAAACGCGTGGGCGTCGACCACGGTCTCTACCTCTATGAAGAAAAGTGCGAAACCGCTACGAACTCGTCGTTTGTTCATCAGATATGTCCAGGTGCCTTTGTATCCGCGGCTAGTGCCAGTGGCGTGGACAATACGCGCTCGCCGTTCTCGCGGGTGACAAAACTCGATGCGTTTGGTGGCGGCGAGATCACTGGCACACTGGATGATGTGATGCGCGGCGTGCATGCTGAGACAGACACGGACCATACCATCAATGGCGCCGTCCAGTTTGGCGTGGAGAATGTGCTGGACAGCGGCATCGTCGAGACATTTGAACGCTGTGACGCGGCCCATCCATACCGTTATTTTGGGGTCAAGTGGGTGGAAGTCGCAACTGAGACCAACGACAATATCTCTGAGATTAGTGACGCTAGTGAGTCTATTGGATCACCAATCAACGAGCTCAACTGGATTGAGGTATGATGGGATGTAGCAGTCAGGGGTACGTCGTGGGGACTGACATTGTGGATTGTCTATTAGCGAACGGGCATTTACACCACAAAGAGTGGTCACCAGTACGGGTATCATTTGCTCAAGACTGTGGACTCGGACTATAGGCCACAGGATCCGCTCGTGCGTTCGGTCCACATGTCGGTGTGTTATTTGTACAACCAAGTTCGAAACGACATTGTCCACGTCTTTCTTCGAGGGATTATTGAGCTCCCACACACACCAAACGCCGATACAAGCGACGTGCTCGCACAAGCGAGTCAGTTAATGCTCGCACCGGCACGCGCGCGTCAGTGCCAGCGCATGCGGATTATATTGGAGATGATTGAAAAATCCAAGACAGATCGATCACAGTTACTGTACGTCGAGAGAGTTGGAACTCTTGTTTTTATGGGTCTAAGCGTTAAGCTGGTGATATTGGATACAGCGCGTGTCGATGTTCGACAGTTCTCCGTGGGCTTCCGCGCGTCGTGAGAAGATAATGAGCAGACATGCTAGCCATCAGTGCTGACGTGGTTGTGGTGACTAGGACCTCTGCTCCGACTGCCGAGAAGTGATGCAACAATGTAAGCTCCTCACAATTCACGAAGCACCGCAGCGCAAGCAAGCCCAGCACGGCATGACACGGGTTTTGCAGTCATCGACAAGCACGACCAACTGTATGCAGGTACCCATCACGCTCTCAACCATCTCTGATTATACTTATTATCGGTCTGTTTTACTTTTAGCGGTACAGTCGGCTGGACCATCATCATCACGCTATAAATCTGCAAAGACCTCCCCGAGGCAGCTTGCAACCGAACGAGGAACCGTCCGCCAAGACGGGCAGCTCATGGCGGACGTAGACTTGGAAGTGCTGTCGTACCGTATGCTGTTGCCCATTCAAGAGACGCGGCCATCATCACTGTATCGCCAGACGAAGAAAGCGCGTGGAAATGTGCTGCTCGAGATGCTGCTCAAGTATGAAGACGAGCGTCGACAGCTTGCTGCCGACTTTGTCAATTGACGAGACGGACCCATTCGGCAATAAGGCGACCATCACTCGCGGTGAACTTCAAGAGCAGATACCGGTCTGATACCGGTATGTGAATTATTTTACGGAAATTGCTTGTCGTGTGATGCTGATTCTCGACTCATCGAGAACATTCGATTGGCTAAATTGTTCGAAGTACGAATATGAACGAATCAACGTCAGTTCTTTGTTGATTCGCTTCTGGATTTTTCGGCAGCCAAAATATATTCCTTCGCTGGGCAACCTGTGTTGCGCCAGTTTGTCTTTGTCTCAGAGCAACTTCATTCCTCAATCTCCCAGAAGACAAACTCATTCCAACACAACAACCATGGGCAAAGACTACTACGCGATCCTCAACGTCAGTCGCAACGCCGACGACGCCGAGCTCAAGAAAGCATACCGCAAGCTCGCGCTGAAGTGGCATCCCGACAAGAACCCCAATGACCAAGACACGGCCCAGCTAAAGTTCCAAGAAGTTGGCGAAGCCTACGAAGTACTGAGCGACAAGCAAAAGCGCGAGATCTACGACCGCTACGGCGAAGAAGGACTTAAGGGTGCGGCCGGGAATGGACCCGAGGACGGCCCCGCCGGCGCGGGCTTTGCAGCCGGCGGACCTGGATTCTCTGGGTTCTCGGGCTTTCCGGGTGGCGGGGGCGGCAGTACCCACTTCAGCTTCAACTCAACCGATCCGTCCAAGATTTTTGAGCAGTTTTTCGGCACGTCAAACATCAACGAAGCCGAGCACAGCGATCCGTTTGCCGGCATGTTTGGCAACTTTGGCGGCTTTGGTGGGATGGGTGGCATGGGTGGCATGGGCGGCATGGGTGGGATGGGCGGCCGGGGACGTGCCCGCCATGCCGGCGGCGGGATGGACGGTGTGTTTGGCTCGCAACAGCAGCAGCAGCGTCCCGAAGTGCTCAAGACCCAACTGGACGTGCCACTGGAGCAATTGTACACGGGCGTGGTAAAGAAACTCAAGATCACACGCAAAGTCTTTGACGAAGCATCGCAACAGATCCGCGAAGAGCAAAAGATTCTCGAAATCAATGTCAAACCCGGATGGAAAGATGGCACGAAAATTACATTTGAAGGCCAAGGTGACGTGCTGCCAGGCCGGCCGCCGCAAGACATTGTGTTTGTGATCAAGGAGAAACCGCACGACAAGTTCAGGCGAGAGGGAGACAATTTGGTGTACAAGGCGAAGTTGTCGCTGAAGAACGCGCTGGTTGGTGGCGGCACGTTGAGCATCAAATCGCTTGATGGACGGCCGATTAATGTCCACCTCGACGGTGGAGTGATTGCACCAGGGACGCGAAAAGTGTTTGCCGGCGAAGGTATGCCGCTCCAGAAAAACCCCGCGCAGCGTGGCACCTTGTTTGTCGAGTTTGACGTGCAGTTCCCGACGTCGCTGACGGACCACCAGAAAGATCTCCTTCGACAAGCATTGTAGAGACGAACGCGAGAGGTGGTTTCCAACCCCCTCCCTGCATTATTTACTAAAAACGACTCTAGATAGTGGCGCGCATACGAGACGCTATAGGCAAGTTGGGATTTTGATGCTTAACGACGGAAAATGCGAGTAGAGTAGTACGAACTAGTTCGTGTTTGTGTGGGTTTGTTGCGAGCGTTAGAGATCCGTGGCGAAGGAGCTTGGTCTGCAGTGATTGCAACCTCCAGTCCTTGCCAACGAAATCGCTGTTCGCAGTCGCGGCGCATTCTGTTTTGTGGTTTTGTACAGTGAGGAAATGGTAGGGGGATTCGACACACGACCCATAGATACTGCAGTGAAGAGATGGAATTGAATCCCTCCCTCTTCACTCCACCTCACATTGTGCCTCGCCGAATATGCTGGTAGTTCATAAGCTCCGGATCGAGCTGTTCCTTCGACACCGACAGCGACAACGCGAGGACGTTCGCGTCGTCCTTGGACGACGCACTCAGCTGCTTGGCCTTGGCGGATTGTTGGTCCTTGATCTGTCGCACGGCAGTCGCCATGCCGTCCGCGAGTGCATTCACGTTGTCGCCACACTCCAACCGGACCGCATCGAGCTTGTCGAGTAGTTTGTCGAGCATCGCCAAATTGTCTTTGGCCATCCTGCGCTCGAGACGGCGCTTCTCGCTCTGCATTAACGCTAGCTGTTTCTGCAGTCGGTTCACGAGAAACTCTTGCTCTTGTTCCAACTCATTTTCCAGCAACACCTTCTCATTCAAGATCTTGGCGACCTGCGACTCGAGTGCCACGCGCACCGAGTTGTCTTCATGGGCGAGCTCCCGAAGCAGCCGCTCCTTCTCTTCGCGCGCGGCTTCAAGCTGTTTGTGGAGCTTGTTGACAATGTACTCTTGTTCGTGCTCGAGCTTGTTTTCCAAATCGACTTTTTCTTTCTGGAGCTTTTGGAGCTTTTTGACCAGTGAGTTCGTGAGCAATTCTTCTTCGCGCTCGACTTCCAATGCGAGCTTTTCTTTCTCTTGCTTGAGCTCGTGGAGCCGCTTGATCAAGCGGTTCGTAATGCGCTCTTCTTCCATTTCGGTCGACTCGCCCATCTGAACCAGTGCTTCTTTGAGCTGCTTGACTTCCGTTTCGAGCGCGGCCGTGCGCTGGCGCTCGAGGATCAGCAGTTCCCGGTCTTCAAGCACGAGCCCTTCCTCATGATGCTGGTGGTTCTGCATATTGCTTCTCGTTCTTATTCTTCTTTCTGGGTGGTGGCGGAGGCGTCGCTTTGGGCGAATGTGGTAGTGTCGCTTTGAGTGGGAAATGTTTGGTCTGTGTCTGGTGGTGTTGTTTGGCTATGCGGCCGTTCTTTTCTTCTGGGAACAATCACCACCTGCACGGGTTTGGAAATGGGAGGTTGACCCGTCAATCTGGAAACCGGACAGCAATCTATATCAGTTTATACAGTCAAATTAAGCTTGGTGAGTCCAGATGACATGTCTGAAAATTGCAAATATGATTTGATGGGATGATTTGGATGTGGGTTGATTGGGTTCAGGCATTCGATGCATGGGTTTGACCCGTTTTGCCTGGATTGCGGCGAGCATAGATTCGCCAATGCGAGAGGCGAATCTTGGGGGCGTTCACACTCACTTAATGTTTGTAATCGTGTCGTTGGTTTGTGCTAAAACCGGGTGGTGAACCCACTTGGTGTAAGAAATCTAAACTTCAACATGTCGCTCCCACACATCAAATTGATCATCGACAGGCCTGCTGGCGCCAGCACATGGCACACGAAAGGCTCTAGCACAGTATTCCCGTCCGCAGTATGATAGACAGTACACCGTTGATATGCATGTGGCTCCACTGCATCTTCCACTCTCTGCCAACATGAGCACGCTCCCAGTGTGGGTCACTCGATAAACTTCATGTCATGAAGCTCAGCATGTAGTATGTGACGTGAGGGGCGAGGCGTTCTTCGCGAACGTATCTTCGCGGGAGTAATCAGTCCGTGGCGTGTTGCAGAGGCATGATCTTTGTCGGTGCTGTTTCATTCTTCATCCAAGGGTTCTCTCAGCTCGGCTGCAGCATACAAGCGTATCCGTTCACGGAGCATAGCTTGCCGCAATCACAGGAGGCCAGATCGTATGTTCTCGAAGCGTTCCTATGTTTCAACAGCACAGTTTTGTGTGAACCAACTGTGAAGCAAGGAAGGAGAGCTTGGTCACCAATGATCAACATGATGACGTTTCTCCAAAGATGTGTGCTGGCATTCCGACTCTAAAACTTCACGATGCATGAAAGGAGAAATGCTGACTCCATAAGTTGAAATTTAGGTCTGTGAATCTAGGTCGAAAATCTTGCTATGAGCCAATTTTTAGAAGAAATAGGGTGGTCCACGTAATTTTCCCTCGATTTCCAGATAACTTCTCCAGTTTGGTGTTCTCATCCCCTCCCCTCCTCCGCTCGTCAGCTGCACTCGTCGCAGCTCGGGTGGACATCACAATGGCGGCCGCAGATGCGCCTCCTGCGAATGGTCAAGCAAACACCATGGAGCCGTCTATAGAGGACGCCAGCGACAAACTGGGTGGATCGTTTGCACAAGGCATGTACGCGTCGATCTGGCCTAAGATCGAGCGGTGCCACAGCTACGTCTCGGTGCTGCTCGCGGCCCAGGAGCAGCTCCAGGAGACAGTAGACCAGCTCATCGCTGGTGCGTGTGGCTGGCTGAATGACTGTGAGTGGTTTTTGGTTCCAGAAAGCTGATCAAGTTTTTAACCGCTCTACAGGGCTGAAGGAGGCCGAGAAAGCGGAAAAGAATTCACTTGTCGGATACGCTGACCGTCTCAAGCAATTCCCCAGTCGCGTTGAACGTATCCAGCACAAGTTAAAGCTGATTGAAGACCGCCTCATGACATTGAAGGCGTCGCAAAAGCGCGCTGCTAGTGCTGTCCTATGAATCGCCAGAGTGATATGGCGCCACCTGCGACCCCACCGGCGCTGTTCTGAAGCGATCTCTTCGATACTTGTCGAGAGATGGGTGGAGCTGTAGTTTCCCTTTGTGGTGTCAAGAGAAACACGGAGGGTGATAGAGCACAGAGGCATCTGTGTGTGCGCTTCTCTATCCAATGTATATTTATATGAACCAGTTTGGCAGTAGAGTATCCATTCTGTGTGAGTGTTGAGGCAGCTGAGAGTCCGCGTTACTCGGAAGGCTTCTGCTTTCTTTCGTGGTGCTTCATAGTTTTCTGTGTGTTCCACGCCCTGTCACCATACGCTCTATTAGTATCGTATATCTTCTTGTCGCATCTTCTCTCTACCCACTCTAGCGTACCCGAGATCCTCTGTCGATACATTTGGCCGCTTGAGTTGTGGTGGGGCAAAAGGTTTTGATGGACGTGCTGAAGGTTTAATTGTTGAATTCGCTGTTGCCTCTTTCAGCCGCTTGGCGTCCGCTGCGCGTAAATCGGCTGCGTCGGATCGTCGTTTGGTCACCTCCTGAGTGGCGCTTGCCTTGAACGTCGTTGCGAGACGCGATGTCGTCGGACCACTCAAGACGCTCGCGCTGCTCGACGAGAAAAGGCTGTCGACACTCGGTAGGTACTAGAAGTCAAAAGCAGCTTAGGTGATCATCTTCACCGGCCTTATGTGAGAGAGAATGTGAAGAATGCGCCGCACCGTGGTGGCTGTATGTGTTTGCTGTTGCGTCTCGTTTTGTTCATTGTCGGAGCCGGAGGATGACGACGAATCCGAGTACGCACAGAGCAATGACATTGTGTTGGTGACAAGGTCATGAACTTGTGGGCATTTTTGCTGGTGGAAATGAGCTCCCCATGTGGACCACACGATGAAGGAGCTGCAGAAGTGTAGCCATGTCGTTATGACGAGGTTTTTCATTCCATGAAGTTCACTTCAGCAAGCCGCGCATCGACACCTAGAGCGTGGATCACCAAGAGACCCACGACCAGGTCTTGTCCACTAAGTTCTATGTCCTCGCTTACTTCGGACTTTCCAATCTGTTCGCACTGACTAAAAGCTGCAATATCAGATCGACTTGAACGCCACGTGTGCTAGCAAAAATAACAAACCGAAGTAAGCTCATGCATAACCAGCGTCCTGTTTCCACGATACCAACGCACCAATATCCGCAAGCTCCGGTGAGGCCTTGGACGCATAGAATTGCGTGAGGTAGTCGACCGCAAACCTGTGCACGCGCTCGTTGAGGGCATTGTCCTCGGTGTCGCCGCCGCGTTGGTTGCTGCGGTGGGTCGCAATCGCGCGCGTGCAGGAAACCAGTGCAGCGTACGCACGCGTGTTGCGGTCCTTGTTCAGCTCAATGGATCGGCAGTAGTGCTTGCGCGCCGTGCGTAGGCTATCGAGACCACCGATGGTCGCATAGATCTATGATGCATCACAGGAATCAGATGACATGACTCACAAGAGAGTATCGGAAATGAGTTTGAACCACTCACATCCCCCAGGCGACTGTGCAAAAAGGAATCCATCGGATTGGAGAGCACCAACTCCTCAAAGCAGAAAGCGCCGTACTTGTAGGCACCAACCGAGAGGTAGGTCTCGCCCAGTTCCGTCCACTATGAACGCATGTTGACGATTGTCAGTTCTACCAAAACCAAAGAGAAATTCAATCGATAGTCAATCGTACCGCTGCTTGGTCGACCGTAAAGTTTCGCAAATATTCGTTCAAAGCCGCAATCATTTCCTGAGTCTTTTTCTGCGCCTTGAGCACGGCAATCCGTCGTTTCATCGCGAGTGCGTTTGCCGAGTTGGCAGCCAGAATGTCCGTGTAGATCACTTCGGCCTTGGCGAATTCGCCGTTTTGTTCCTGTTATAAAAATGGAAAGGAATTAGTGCTAAGTTGAATATCAGGGTCCACGATATATGGCGGCACAAGACACTCACCAGGTGCATGCCCTCGAGGCGGCCCACACGCCAGCTCTTTGGGAACTTGGCCTTCAATGCCTAATATTTCATCAAGAAGAAAGGTCACTGAGTACATAGGTAAGCTGATTGGTGCGTATTCGTTGCCGCCATACCGCAAGGCATTTCTACAAAGACAAAATAACAACGCGTATGCGTCAGTCTTCGCTGCCTCCCGTTTTCAAAGCAGTTCACAGACGCACCTCTGCCACGCTGTCGTCGTGCTCATCCAACGCCGCAATAAACACCTGCTCGTAGATCATCCAAACTGACCACACAAAGTGAGCATGAGTCCATCGTAGTCTACCACACGATAATTTGCGTCGCGACTCACTGTCGCTGCCGAGACGCCACTTGAAATTGCCGAGGAGCTCATGGCCAAAACGCAAGACAACACGCGACACGCGAAGCTTCTCTTTGCGGATGATCGCCAGTAGCTCCACATAGGCCGTGAACCCGCCGTGCTTCTCGGCCAGCGCTAGCTTCTCTTCGTACTCGACCACTCCCATGGTTGCTTGCCAACGTGCTGTGTCGTGTGCCCTTCAAGAGTGTGAAGGGAGGACCTGCACCATATACCCCTGTTGTGTGATATGCACTCAACTCTGATATGTGATACAGTATCTCAAACAATGCCAAAATACGGCGCATCCCTGCCCTTCTATTTCAGAAAAGGGTTCGTTGCGGTCACGAGCGGTTCATGCGGCAAGGAGATCCGCTCGGGGTAGAACGTGTGGCTAGATGGGTACTCGAGCAGGTTCTCAAGCCGGGCCGAGTAGATATCAACGTATCGTTGCACAAAGAAGGCAAACTGGGACGGGTAGTTGTCAGCGCGGAACACAGAACCAAAATTGGCGTTGATCATCTGCTCCATGCGGTTCTGGAGCTGCTCGTGGATCTCGACAAACTGCCACACAAATTCAGGGCTCTGAACACGCGCTTGGTTTTGCCCACGGGATCGCAAGTCGTTTTGGACTTTACGCATGAGCTCCTCCAAGGCACTGATCTACAAGATCACAAGCATAGATGAGTCAGTACTGACTGACCAAAATTGCCTTTCAAGGACCTCAAGTGATTGTACCTGGAAGGCGAGAAACTGGTACTCTGAAGAGCGTTGCACGCGGATCTCATCCTCCAGTTCACTGTTAATTAGCAGGATCAGTTTCCTTCAGTACTTTCATTCCAGCAGGACAAAACGAGCTTCAGCTTACCGGATGATGGCGCCAGTTCGCCAGCCATTGATGCGCGAAGGCTCCACAAGATCGGAGAAGAGGCTATCACTGTGAAGCAGAACGATGTCAGAAGCTGTCGCCATGTGAAGTAGAGTAACTTAATCCCACCCGATATACAGCACGCGGTTTCCACCCCAGTTAGTGAGTCGTGATAGCTGATGAAGGCTTCCCTGTGTGTACACTTGATCCTTCTTCAGCTCCCCCACGGCTTGCCACTACAAGCAAAAGTGGTAAGTCGGGTGGTTCAATATACACGCTCACTCGGTTGCCGAATAGCAAAACGCACCTGTACTTGCTTGCGATGGGTATCGAACAAACGGAACGAGCGTTGACGAGTGTAGAATTTGGGCTTACGAGCACTCACGAGCACGACGTCGAAGAGCTGCGAAGAGAATTATCACATGCGTGAGACCACAAAACCTCAAGACAATTAGTTGAATCTTCCCAGTGTAATGTACTGTACCTCACGCCAATTATCTCCGATCATATACTTTAAGCCGGCATCCACATACTGAAATGAACTGTTCGTGCACAGAAACATTTTCTTGTCATTGAGCTTCTCAAATCAGCTGTCAGTATGGTTCGTCAATTAGCAACCCAACAAACCAACGTACTTTGATACGCTCGAGCAACGGGAGCAGCGTCGGATTCGGTTCAATGTATCGCGGCAGGTCTTGCGCCACGGCCTTGTGCATGTTCCCACTGAAATGCACTTGCGCAACGGCAGCATGGACGTCCTCGACGATCGCAATGGGTTCATACTCGATGTTTTCGTCGATCAGAAACTGCACAACGTCTGCAAACAGACAAGCATGTGCGACGCTAAAGAGGTCATTCAGAGGCTCCATCTTTTCGTCGCGGTAGGCGATCGAAATGTGCCGCGAGCCGTGGTATTCGTTCATGATCTGATCGCGCGAGAGGCGCTTGCGACCGCGAAAGACTCCCATGTTGCACAGCTTTTGGTGCGAGCTGATTTTGCAGAGCAATCCCTTTTCTTTGTCAATCGTGAGTCCACGGATCGCAAACGTCGGGTCAAAACGCAAATCTTCGAGGCCAGCCGGGTAACGGAACTTGGCCACCTAGTGCACACATATGAAGCATTCTATACTATCAGCCGCATGGTATCAGCTCACGTCGCAAGATCAACTCATGACGCACCAAATAGTCTCTCGCCATAGAGTAGATGAGGTGCTGCAATTCCTCCGTGTAATGGCATAAGGTGTAGTCATAGTCTGCATCAATACGTCAACCGTCAGATATTGTCAAAGCGTATATCAGGCGAACGTGAATCGCGACATACCGAACCCCACGACATCAATGTGCGATAGCCTGTAGAGATAGCAATGTGTACACAACCAGTGCGTCAATCACGATACTCTAGCATGTTGAACAATGATGATCTCAGCAACCGACCGCAAGTGGTTGTTGGCAAACACTTCATTCGAATCGGCTCGTAAGCTCGGCTGAAAGTTGGCCACCGTTTCCTACCACAGTCACCCGCATCAGAATTACAGATCCTATGTATTCGCCGCCCATATTCGTGTTGTTGCACCTCAAAGTCGGCCACCATCGTGTGCACATTAGAGAACGATGGTGGAATCTTTGACTTGAGCTGGGCCATGTACGGCAGCGTCGACAGTGCACTCGTCACGTTGGTTCGTTGATGCGCTAGACGCAAACCAGAGAGAGGCAATGTGGTTCTGCGTGATGCAATCGTGCGACGCGGCAGCAGTGACATTGCGCGCATCGCCAACGTCATCATCGCCTTTGCCTAGTGCTGCTGCTGGAAGACCACGTCTCCAACGTGCTTCAGCCTTCCGTATGCGACAATCACTCCTTCGATGACCCCGAATAGGAAATCGTGCCGACTTGAACTTCGGGACCCGAGGGATTGATCAATTGTTCTTGACGAGCCGTCGACTTGAAGCTTGCACAACATGAGCCACGACGCGGAAGGCGACGACGCCGAGATGCTGCGTCACTCGCCCCTGCATTCACTCGCGAAGAGCCTCTCGGCTGTACAAAAGGATTATGGCGCTTATTTATCCTCACCCTCAAGTCCTCCGCCGAGCCCCGTGAATGCCAAGCCGTCACACCTAAAAAACAAGACGGTATTCTTCACCAGCAAAATCTGCGAAGGTCACGACGTGCCTGGCCATCCCGAGTGCCTTCAGCGAACGCAAGTGATCAGCGAACGCATCCTACGCGACTTTCCAACCATCGACGTTGTGCGTGACATCCAGCGCATCACGCGCGAACAATTACTGCGGTTTCACACTGAAAAGCACGTCGATTCGATCACGCGGCTCTTTGGCCACGTTGCGTCGCACTATAACAAGCCGGGGCGTGACGGCCAATCGGTCCTTGTGAACATTGACGATGATACGTCTATCATGGAAGGCACCGAGGCCGCTGCGATGGTCGCGGCTGGCGCTGTGTGCCACGCCATCGATCTCGTCATGAGCGACGCCACCGACTACATCAATGCGTTTTGTGGCGTGCGACCACCGGGCCACCACGCCGAGCCGCAGCGCGCAATGGGCTTCTGTCTGTTCAACAATATTGGTGTTGGTGCCTGCCATCTTTTGGAAGCGTATAGCGACCAGATTCAGCGAGTGCTCATCCTCGACTTTGATGTCCACCATGGCAATGGCACCCAAGCGAAGTTTATCGCGGACTCGAAGCAAGTTTGTTTTATCTCGACGCATCAAGGCCGATTCTACCCGTTCACAGGCTTGGCGAAGGAGCGCGGCAGGCACGACAATATTCTCAACGTCCCGCTGCAGGCACACACGGCGTCGGCCGCGTATCGTGCGCACTTTAAGCGCCATGTGCTGCCCGCGATGCACGCGTTCGAGCCCGACTTTATCCTCATCTCGGCGGGCTTTGATGCGCATCGACTGGATCCGCTCGCCGACATTGCGTTGGAGACGGAAGATTATCACTGGATCACACAACAGGCCACCGACGTTGCGTGGCAGTACGCACGAGGCCGCATTGTTTCGTCATTGGAAGGAGGTATGTGTATCATCTGATGGACGGACAATTACGTAAAACGCTGATGGATGTATTGTTGTTAGGATACCACCTCGACGCCCTCGCTGCTAGTGCAGCCGCCCATATGCGTGGACTAATCGAAGGAGCGGTTCCACCGAAACTGGTCAAGGAGCGAAATGAAACCGGCGTCGAAACGGATGTCGATGGATTGACGACTGCCTTCGCGGCGTCTGTCACTCTCGAAGGGCCGGTAGGTGTTGTTCCATCGCGACCGAGTTCACCAACGAATTCTGACGCATCGTGAAGCGTGCTTTGGCGCAATCGCAATCGCAGGAGCTCCGCATAACCGTGCATTTCGACGCCAAAGACAAGCTTGTGGTGCTGAAAGACCGTTCAACTAAAACACTACTACAGAGCTGCAAAAACAAATTTCCGAGTCTCAAGAAAAAACTGAAGACTATGTCGATCCAGGATGCCCACGGCACCATTGTCACCGACACCATGCTTTCGACCATGGCCGCCGACCAGCATCTCTACCTGCGATAATCCCATTCGCCTTCACGATTTTCGTTTCCCGCATGCTTCCCTCTTCCCTCTTCCCTCGCTTGTTCGCTGCGCAGGACCACTCATTTCGCTGCGCCACATCACTGCGCCACACCATATTCCATGCGCGGCGTGGTGCCCACCTGCGCGCTTCCCGGCAAATTCGGGAAAGAGAGACAAACTGCACCGCTGCCTCGTCGACGTTGCCTGGCCAGTCTTTCGTCGCCTGGCCTGGCCTTGCACGCTGACGCTCTCCACCATTCCCTGCAATAAAAAACAGCTACACTCGTTTTAAACACCTGCAAAGCTTGCCATCTGTATGATAACTAACAATTTGCGTTTAAAACTGAATAAAACACCGATGCGGTGCTGCACCGGCTGGATTAGCCATCCCTACCTACTTTTGGAAACATAGTGTACTTGCGTATTCTATGCAACATGCTCGCATTGGCTAAATTCCAACCTTGTTTTGGTGCAGTTTCAGGACCGATCTTCAAAAAACGAGGAGCTGTTGTGTTGACCCGGCGTCCGCTCCACTGGGTTTTGCTCCAGCAGTGGAGACTTTGCAATTCGCCGGCAGGACCCGAAGCGACCCCTCCCATCCTCTCTTATCCTCACTCCTCTCTTCAACATGGCGCTTTCACCCGTGGCGTCGGATGTTGTGTCCTCTATGCTGAACCAAGAGCGCGGGCAGCTCGTGCTCGCCGATGGCTCGGCATACGCCGGCTACTCGTTTGGCGCCGCTACGTCCATGTCGGGCGAAGTCGTGTTCAACACCGGGATGGTCGGGTACCCGGAAGCGCTGTCGGACCCGTCGTACCGCGGCCAGATTCTTGTGCTCACGTATCCGCTCATTGGCAATTATGGCGTCCCATGCTTTACGGT
This sequence comes from Pythium vanterpoolii, assembly GCA_023334535.1. Classification (NCBI taxonomy): domain Eukaryota; phylum Oomycota; class Peronosporomycetes; order Pythiales; family Pythiaceae; genus Pythium; species Pythium vanterpoolii. The sequence continues at coordinate 79,457 of JAADVD010000059.1, forward strand.
CAAAGACGAGTTTGGCCTCCCCAAGTTTTTCGAGTCGTCGTCCGTGCAGATCTCGGGCTTGATTGTGTCGGAGTATTCGTTCCAGCACTCCCACTGGAACGCCGTGACGTCGCTTGGCGAGTGGCTCAAGGAACACAATATTCCCGCGCTCTTTGGGCTCGACACACGCATGCTGACCAAGCGCATTCGGTCGCAAGGCGCTGTGCTCGGCAAAATCGAATTTGAAAACCAGCCTGTGGCGTTGGAAGACCCGAACCAGCAAAACCTCGTGGCCATGGTCTCGCCAAAAGACGTCAAGGTCTACAACGAGGGCGGCGTGACCAAGATTGTTGCGTTTGACTGCGGCATGAAACACAACATCATTCGGTACCTCGCCGGCAAAGGCGTCGAGCTCACGGTCGTGCCTTACGACTATGACTTGCGCAACTCGACGCTCGCGTACGACGGCATTTTCATCAGTAATGGTCCCGGCGATCCGATTATGGCGGCCGAGACCATTGAGACCATTCGGTGGGCGATTTCGTTGGACGACCCCAAGCCAATTTTTGGCATTTGCTTGGGCAACCAGATCCTCGCGTTGGCGGCCGGCGCCAAGACCTACAAAATGAAGTATGGTAACCGCGGCATGAACCAGCCGTGCATTGATATGCGCACGACGCGGTGCTACATTACGCCGCAGAACCACGGATTTGCGGTCGACTCGGCGACACTCCCAACCGGCTGGAAGACGTTCTTTATGAACGCCAACGATCACACAAACGAAGGCATCATCCACGAAACCAAGCCGTTTTTCTCGGTCCAGTTCCACCCCGAAGCCTGTGGCGGCCCGACCGACACGGCGTTTTTGTTTGATATGTTTCTGGAAAAAGTCACTGGCGCCCCGCAGAAACTCACGTTGTTGGATACGTCGCTCTACGATCGTCCGCGCTTTACCAAGGTCTTGTTGCTGGGCTCGGGCGGACTGTCGATTGGCCAGGCCGGTGAGTTTGACTACTCGGGCTCGCAAGCGATTAAAGCCCTCAAGGAAGAAGGTGTCCAGGTCATCCTCGTCAACCCCAATATTGCCACGGTCCAGACTTCCAAGGGCCTCGCCGACAAGGTCTACTTTGTGCCCGTGCGTCGCTCGACCGTGTTGGAGATTATCAAGAAAGAAAAGCCTGACGGAATTCTCGTGAGCATGGGCGGACAGACTGCATTGGCCGTTGGCATTGAGCTTTTCGAGAATGGTGATCTGGAGAAACACAATGTGCGCGTTATGGGCACGCCGATCTCAGCGATTATCGATACCGAAGACCGCGAGAAATTTGCGCAGAAACTCGCCGAGATCAATGAGACCATTGCCCTTAGCAAGTCGGCCACGACTGTCGAAGCCGCGATCGCGGCTGCCAACGACATTGGGTACCCGGTGCTCGTGCGCTCGGCGTTTGCGCTGGGTGGGTTGGGTTCGGGCTTTGCCGCCGACGAAGAGGAGCTTCGCGTGTTGGCGACCAAGGCGCTCCACGGCGCCGCGACCAACGGCAGCCCCAAGCAGATTCTGATCGACCAAGACTTGCGTGGCTGGAAGGAAGTCGAGTACGAAGTCGTGCGCGACGCCAAGGACAATTGCATCACGGTGTGTAACATGGAAAACTTCGATCCGCTCGGAATCCACACAGGCGACTCGATCGTCGTCGCACCGTCGCAGACGCTGTCCAACAGCGAGTACTTCAAGCTGCGCTCGACGGCCCAAAAGGTCGTGCGCCACTTGGGCATTGTCGGCGAGTGCAACATCCAGTATGCACTGGACCCGTACTCGGAACGCTACTGCATCATTGAGGTCAATGCCCGTCTCTCGCGGTCGTCGGCGTTGGCCTCGAAAGCCACGGGGTATCCGCTGGCGTACGTCGCGACCAAGATCTCGCTTGGCATTGATCTGGTCAACATCAAGAACTCGGTCACCAAGACCACGACTGCGTGCTTTGAGCCGTCGCTCGACTACTGTGTGGTCAAAATGCCACGCTGGGATTTGAAAAAGTTTTCGCGCGTCTCGAACGACCTTGGGAGCTTTATGCTTTCGGTCGGCGAAGTCATGTCGGTCGGCCGTAACTTCGAAGAGTGCATCCAAAAGGCCGTGCGCATGGTGAACCCTGTGCTGGATGGTCTGAACGCCAACGTTATTGACAACGAGACCAACCCGGACGTGATTGACGAACGGCTCAAGCACCCGACCGACGAGCGGCTCTTTTATGTCATGGCCGCACTCGACGTCGGCTACTCGATCGACAAGGTCCACGAGCTTACGAAGATCGATCGGTGGTTCCTCTCGAAACTCATGCGCATTTCGATGATCAGCAAGACCATCTCCAAGTATACGGTTCCGAACTTGGACGAGAAATACCTCAAGCTCCTCAAGGTCAATGGCTTTTCGGATCGCCAGATCGCGTCGCAGATCAAGGGCACGACCGAGTTGGAGATCCGCAACCGCCGCAAGCAACTTGGTGTTGTGCCGTGTGTCAAACAGATTGATACCTTGGCCGCCGAGTTCCCGGCCCAGACCAACTACTTGTACATGACGTACTCGGGCTCGGAAGACGACATTCCCAACAGCGACGACGGCGTGATTGTGCTTGGGTGTGGTCCCTACTGCATTGGCTCGTCGGTCGAGTTTGATTGGTGCGCCGTAAGTGCCGTGCGCACGATCCGCGAGTTGGAAAAGCCTGCGATTGTGATCAACTACAACCCCGAGACCGTGAGTACCGACTACGACGAGAGCGACCGGCTCTACTTTGAAGAGCTCAGCCTCGAACGCGTGCTCGACATTTACGACCGCGAGCATCCCGAAGGTGTCATTGTCTCGGTCGGGGGCCAGATCCCCAACAACTTGGCCATGCCGCTGCACAAGAACGGGGTGAACATTTTGGGTACGAGTCCCGAGAGCATTGACCAGTGCGAAGACCGCAACAAGTTCTCGGCGCTGCTCGATACGCTCGGGGTCGACCAGCCGCGCTGGGCCCAAGTGCACGGCCACGACTCGGCCGTGACGTTTGCCCATGACGTCGGCTTCCCCGTGCTCGTGCGTCCGAGCTATGTGCTCTCGGGTGCCGGCATGATTGTTGCGTCGGACGATGCCCAGCTCCAGACCTACCTTGCCAGCGACGCCGTGAAAATGTCGAGCTCGATCTGCATTTCCAAGTTTATCCTCAACGCGAAAGAAGTCGAGTTTGACGGTGTCGCCAAGGACGGGCACATCATCAACTATGCCATCTCCGAGCACGTTGAAAATGCTGGTGTCCACTCGGGCGACGCGACGCTGGTGCTACCGGCCCAGAAACTGTACGTTGGTACGATCAAGGCCGTCAAGCGCATTGCCAGTGCGATCGCGAGCTCGCTTAACATTACGGGCCCGTTCAACATCCAGCTCATGGCGATCGACAACGACGTCAAGGTCATCGAGTGCAATTTGCGGGCCTCGCGGACGTTTCCGTTTATTTCCAAGACATTTGACCTCAACTTTATCAACCTCGCAACCAAAGCCATGCTCGGGTTGCCAGTCAAGTCGGTGCCGATTGCGCTTACGGACATTGACTATGTTGGTGTCAAGGCACCGCAGTTTTCGTTCACGCGTCTCCACGGCGCTGACCCCACGCTCGGTGTCGAGATGGCGTCGACCGGCGAAGTCGCATGCTTTGGGACTGACATGCACGAAGCCTACCTCAAAGCATTATTGAGTGCTGGCTTCAAAATGCCCAAGGAAAAGAAAGTGCTGATCTCGATTGGCAATGCCGATATTAAGCGCGAGTTTGCGGACAGTGCCCTCATTTTGCAGTCACTTGGGTGGGACATTTACGCGACCGCGGGCACGGCACAGTACCTCGAAGCCTTGGGCATTGAGGCCACGGTGCTCCACAAACCGCTCCCGAAAGACAAGCGCGACCAGCAGCAGTCGCCAAATGTCATTGACTACATCTCGACCGGCAAGATCGAGCTTGTGATCAATGTTCCCGAAGGCTCGAACCACGACGAGATCTCGGCCGGCTACCTCATTCGCCGGGCGGCCGTGGACTTTGGTGTCTCGCTTATCAACAATGTCAAGTGCGCCGTGCTCTTTGCGCAGGCCATCCAGAAAGTTCGCAAGCTCGAGATCTGCAACATTGGCGAGTACTACGCCATGCCGACGGTCGGGTGGCGTCCCGGTCAGAAGCTCACGGCCCGCAAGATGTCGATCTGCTAAGAACGAGTCGTCAGACCACGGCTACGGCCATAGACCATATGGCTTTCCATATCTATCTCTCAGTTCTAAATACAACCTGCTCATTCTAAAATTTATGTGCTTCTACACTTGTATTACAATTAGATAAAACTGTTGAAAATAGAGCTATTCAACGTTGAGCTCAGGAGGTAGAGCCGCTGTATGCAAAGTAGAACTCTTTGAGGTTGAGCTCTTGGAGGTACAGTAGAACTACTAGATCCTGTTTCGTGCACGGTGGTGTGTTAAACTGTATCCACCTATTTTCGTTCGCGCCGTCACAAGGAGACGTTCCATGTTTTCGTTGAGCGTCTCGGCAATCTGCATTCAAGTCGAGTTCTTCCTGAACGCATGTGGGAAACAGGACGATGAACTGATAGATCGTGGCAAGAGCTCGTTGCTAAAGAAATTTGGAGTTGACAGCACGGCGAGTTCACATCGAACAAAGAAGTGGAAAGAAAAATAGTATAAAAAGTTGAGCGAGTCTATGTGACTATTTTACAAAACCGCCGAACGACAAACTCTTCAGGTTATTCCGCTATGAAAGGGTGACCGTCTTCTGAGCTGTTCAATTGCAGACTGGATTTTGCACGCATTCGACATGTTGCTCCCGCCTTTACTGAGCCATTCTTGCATCCATGCACATTTTTAAATAGTCGTTTTCGTAATTCTCATTCGCACATTGCTCACTACAATATCGAATCGCGTGCATTGACGTTTCGGGAGTTGACAAGAGCTGGCTTGCATTTTCGGGACTCGTGGGGTGCGAACCTATCGGCCACACTAATCCGTTATATTCCATCGTTGCAGTACGCAGCACTAACAGTCATCGTCTTCTCTTCGTCCCACGATCGAACGATCACGTGCGTATCGATTGCGTCTCGCGTGTGACCACCAAGCGTCCACGAAGCGTCCTCTGGTGTCCTCAGGGAAGACGAGCCAACGCGGCGTTGGACACTCGACCTGCTGCGTGCAACGATCCGTCGGCCACTGCACAATGGGTCATCACCATTTAAGACTATTTTCACACACCACCAAATTACGCATCCTTCCGAGGTGTACACTGGCTCGTATCGCCTGAAACGCGCCAATCACAACACCTTCAGCATCGTACTGCTGCTGTGTGTTTGTCTGTGTTACGGGCGTGACGTCGGTCAACGGGTCGCATCCCGAGGTTCAGTTCGCGTGCTTGACACGGACACGTATCTTTTCTTTTGGGGTCGACAGTCAGACGAGCCATTTTCTCTTGGTGTCGACGCCTGTCACAACAACAACGATTGGTGTTCATGAAATGTACACAGAGCCTTCGAACGATGCGACGATGCCAATAGAAATTGGACACTCGCGTTCGCAGACACGGCTTACTTGGCGTGTATCAACTTGTCTGTCGAAGCTGTATTGAACTTAAACGACTCTCGGTGGTGTAGGAACGCTTGTCACCGTGGTAAGCGCTCCGTTATACAAAGCATTCACCAAACGTGCCAGATAATCTTGCAATTGACTGTGTTCGCGACGCGTTGAGCTGACGAGGACGAAAGGAGGACGCTAGATGCATATCCTTGGTCGTCTTCATGGGCTGGTGGGTATGAGGACGTGGAATCTGAGTCTGAGCGGATCTGATATAAGGGACACTTGGCGTCCAACACGGAACATACGGGACAGCGTGCGAATCACAGGTGCGAAATGCCCAAGAATCCAGTGTTACACCTACGTATCGCACGTTTCAATCCTGAACTTCCGCCAGTTTGAAGCATGCGATATCAGAACTCGTCGAGCGGCAGGAATCCTGCTGTATGCACAGCAGCTGTTGTAGGGATTCCATTAATAGGACGGGTGGCTTGAAACCGTGCGGCGATGTTGAGTCTACACATTCTCTTTACTATCGTTTCGATCAATCTGGTGATTCGGCTGGCGTGGGCGAGTCACAACCACTTGACGAGCGGTCATCCGGGGCAATCTGGCAGCGTTCGATCATTACGCTCGATTCAGCCAACACAGGTGGCAAGAATGTGAGAGAGCAGGTGTCCCGTGTAACAATCTCGAATTCGGGACTATTCGGGACAATCTGCTGGACGCTTTGGGGGAAGTGTCCACGCTAAGTTCGCAGCGGCCAGAGCCGTGCGATCCTCACCCACCCCGCTTCGGGGCGTCGACGTCCCCCTCCTCCTCCTTGTCCGCCGGCCAACGGCTCCTCCCACGCCGGGTCTCCTCGCCCCCTTGGGCTCGCGTGGTCTCGCTCAGCGTTCAGTCGCCGTCATAGCAATAGGACCTGAGCCGGCGTGGCGTCTGCTCCTCGAGGAGAATCCTTCTCGCCAACTGGAAACGCTCACGACCAGATTGGCGGCGGGGCTCAGGGCCAGGGGTTCGGCTCGGCGCTTGCGTTGCTGGCTGTGAGGCACGAAGCGTCTCAGCTGGTTAGGTTGCCAGAGGGCTCGGGGTTCCGTCCAATTGCAGGCCGTTCCGTCGTCTCGCTCGCTCTCTCTCTCTCTCACTCTCGCTCAGCAGGCTCGAGCCTGGCAGCTGCTTTGGCCGTCCAGCCTCTGGCGTCCATCTGACTGCTGGTCCTCCACGTCCTATCGGATAGCGGGTGGCCAGACGATGGCGAGCAGACAGGTCACGTTTGGCGTCGCACTCCACTGTCCCGACGCGACTCGAGTCAACAAGTCGTGAACTTCACAGTGGCTTAATTCCTCCGTGCGACGAATTTCTTGCGTGGAGACTGCGCAGTCGCTTCCCACTTTCAAAGGAGAGCTACGCGCTGTTGAAGTCAGTTGAGCTGGGCAGGCAGACGCGGCGGGTTCAACCCACCACGTACTTTTGTGCGCGCGCATCCATCACGGCGACAGACAAGCCAGCGTGCGATCGACCGATCGATCGATTACGGAAATTCGATGCAGGTCCACTGTGCGTTCCGTGTGCTCGACTGTCCGCACGTCGGGTCGCAGCCCATGTTCTCCACCGAGTATAAACGAAGCAACCGCACGCGCATGTCCAAGGTGAGTCCTTCTAAGTCCTAGGGTGTCCATCACGAATTCTTACGCTTCGCATTCTTTTTTTTCTAGATTCTACGATGCTTTCCCCATTGCTGTCCGACCCATCGACCTCGCAGTTATTGCGGCTCGGCACTCCATGTCCACGTAACGCTCGAAGGCGACCAAGGCGAAAACAAGGCAGCCGACGACGAACAGTTGCCACTGTGGACGCTCGACGTGCTGTCACCTGCACAGGCCCTCAGTGATTTCGTTGTCTTTGGCTGCTTTGAGGTCCACGACCCAGACGATCCGCTTAAGACCGACCTCACTCTCGGCCAGCGAGTGGCAGCAACCGACATTACAGAGAGCCGGAACCCTGACGTGATCTGGGTGGCCGGTCAGCTCGCTACGAGCGAGTCGGCCCTTGCTCTCAGTCAGGTGGATGCCACCGGCCCCGCGCGGGTGTTTGTGTTGAACGAAGGCGACGGCGAGAGTCACCATTGGGAGTACGACTGGCGCAGCGGTACGAGCCAACGCAAGCGTGCGAGTCAGCACCAGTTCCGCGCGTACGTCTTTCTTCCCGACGCTGTCGATCCCACGATCTGGCAGGTCGTGGGCGTCGCGTCGTCAACGCCCTTCACGCTCTCGTCATACCGCAAACAAGACGACGACGACTATGACGTGAGCGGAGGCAGCGACATGTCGCTCATCCAGGAACTGTCGGCTGTAGTTGCCGCCGGCGGTGTGCTCCCCCCACCGGCCTCGGCGTCCACACAACTGCCACTATCGACAGCGCCGCCGGTCAATGAGATCTTGCTGCTGCGCCAGAACCAGTTGGTCGTCGGGGCGACCACCAAGCTCGCCGTTGTGTTCAACCTGCTTGCTGTGATTGACGTGAGCTGGATCACGGGTGACGTGCTCACGGACCACGTGGTCTCGATTTTGCGGAGTAATCCAGACGCGCCAGCGGCCTCCCTCGTGTACTATGCTACCGTGGACCAGTCGCTGCATCAGTACGCGACGCGCTGTGTGATGCCGTTGCTTACGGCGCTTCGCGCCGTGTCACCGCGTACGCGCGCCGACGCCTGGCTAACCAAGTGGAGCGGCCTGCTCAAGCTTTGCGTCGACCTTTTCTGTCAGCTTATCAAAGACGGCACGCTCGCCGAGTTGCAAGCGCTGGTTCGCCATGCGTCGCAGGTCCACCCGGCAAGCGACGCCCATGTGATGGCGGCGTTTGTCGAGTTTGCCAAGACGCTTGAGCGCCACGCAGAAGAAACCGTGTCGCAGCTGAGCCACCACGCGTCACTGGATTTGCTCGTCGATGATATCGTGACCTGTGTGTTTGAAGAAGACCCCGACTTTGATTGGTTCCCTCGCTTCACCCGCGATGAGGCAGTGCGATTGCTGCGCAATACGAATCTATTGGGTCTCCACCCATACCGTGAACAGCTACGACTGTGTTCGGCATTGCCAGATCCCCCTTTCAACAACACTGTACCCAGCGAAGTGTCGCGGTTCTTTACAGGGACGTGGACTTGTGTGTCGGTCGACCCATCCGCATCACTCGCATTGTCGCCGCCGCCTTTGGACTTTGGGTTCTCGGCGCTTGTAGCGATCCAGCTCTTGACGGCTGCCCACAAAATCGAAATGGCAATGGACGGCGACGCCACTGCGCTCCGCGTGCGTTCGGCATGGTCGTGTTTCGCCGAGCTCTGGAGCGTCTACTCGCTCGACGGTCTGTTGCACGCGTCGTCAGTATTACCCCACGGCCTCGGCCCTGGGCTCTGGCAGCACCTCGGTGCCGGTGCGACCGTCGGCGACTATCGCGGCGCGCTGCGGCAAGCCGACGACGGCGCGATCGTACTCGACCTCGACGTGTTTGTGTACAGCGTTGACGCCCCGTCGTACTATCTCCAGCTTACGGTCGTGCCGGCGTCGTCGGCCGCCGACGATATGGTGTTTCAGCTTGTTGTGCACGCGCGCGCCTATCGCAGTCGGCTCGTGAACGACTCCCGTCTCACGGCGATTGAGTTGGCGCTCCTGACGCCTGCGCACCGCAGTGGGCTCGTGAGCTTTGCCAGCGATGACCTCGTGGTCGCCGCCACGCTCGTGTACGAGCAGACCCCGTAAAGAGGAGGAGGCAAACGAAGAGAGAGGAGAGAAAGGAGAGAAGCCGTCGATGGGCTTTGTATATTTGCTTTCTTGCTAGTTAGGTTGCTTTTGTAGAATAAGATTTGCGAACTTTGCTTCCCCATGTTCGTGTTTTCTCGGTGGGCGATCATGCTGACTGCATTGTGTTTGATTCTTTCTCAAAGGTTTTCAGTATGTGTACACTGTAGAAAAGGAGCCACGCAGTTTGCTTTTCATTAAAAGAAAGAGGTTGAAGGCACACATTCCACTATCTTACGTTCGTTTCCCCACAACAGCGAGTCACGACATGGACGATGAACCGTCATGGCTGCGCGCGCCAACACAAACGGCGGTTGCTGTAGGTAACGCCGATCCACAACTTCCCAAAGGCGCGGCGGCAATGGTGCCGACGTGGCGGATCCTCTACGACCGATTTCGCATGCTCGCAGAGCGCGTGCAGCTCGTTGATCCGGGACGATCCGACACGGACACCGTGTGCATCGGCCGCGAACCCCATGACCGTTGGATCGACGTACTCTTGGACACTACGCTACCTGGAGGTAGTGCTGGGAGTGTCCTTCACCGGCAAGCTGCTACCAGCAAATCCGTGAGTCACTCATATTACTGAACGTCCTCGCCCACGCCGAATATGCAACATGGATCCACGAGATGCAGCGCACATGTCGTCCCTCTGTACCGCCCGACATCCACATGAACGTCGCGCCGCTACTACAGCTCCATGGACCGAAACGTTTTGCCTCCCGTCCCAGTATTCACTGTCGAATCGATTTGCGTAGATATGCACAAACTCTCGTTCTCTTCGGCGGTGTTCCATGAACTCCAGCGCGTGCTCGAGCTGGGTGTGCAGGTCACATAGCTGACTCTACCGATATGTCCAGAAAGTTGCGCGACTCGCCCAAGGAAGTGTTTGTCCAACACGGCGTGGCATGGAGTCAGCTTGTAACCGTGCTCTGTGGTCAGCACATTCTATCAGTCGTCCATGCGTCAGCATGTGATCCTCTCGGTGCCGTGTGCGAGCTCACCGTTTCTGATCTCATTTCTGTTGGCGGTGACGATTGCCTTCCAGCGAGGGTGTACAGACAACGATCCGTTATGACCGTGGCTCGCCTTCGTGCTATTCAGCGCCGGCTCCACACGTTCTGTTAAAGAACTTCATCTCGAAAACGTGGAGCTCTGGGATGATCTCGACATCTTTGCTAGTGTGATAGCCGGGGATGATCCCATTGATCGATTATGGGAAGCAACGGTGGAACCGAAGAACCGAAACCACTGGAGTAGCACATCACGGCCAGCGATGGTCCTTGATACTTGCCACAAACTGGCGCTCGATCGTGCCAAATCCGTACCCATGCAGCAACACCTCAAACTAGAAGTGGTTGGGTCGTCGTACACGATCTCACCCGTGCATTGGCATGGCAAATGAACGGCTTTTCACGCGTGTGGAGAGCGAACGCCGCTAATGACTGCACGACAACCCGAGCATTGAAGAAAACGATGCTCCTCCGCCTCTAACTACAGTCGAAGCTGAGCGACTGCATACCCTTCAACTGAGTTTTCATGATTGGGATGTGGCGCCTGACGACGCTGGTCAGCGAGGCAAACGCATGGAACGCTTGCTACAGCTCATCGGTTCGCGCCTTACGGATCTTGACCTGGTCGCCAGCTTTCTAGATGACAACAGTGTGGAGCAGCACTGCGCACGTGTCCCATGCTCGAATGCTTGCGTTGCCGCTCCAGTCATTACAGTTTTTGTCGCACTACTATGAAAGTGGTCACTGTCGCATCTCGTCATGAACGTTTGCAGCGTCCAAATCGAACACGAAGAAATCGAATCGTTCCTTCGCCTGCTGGTCGTGCTTGATGGAACGCTCCAGCGTACGGTCAAGGATTTGCTGTTCGGGGACCTGTGGCTTGACGATCACCCCGACTCGATGATGCGCGTGCTGGCCCAGATGATGGCAGATCCGGCGAGCATCGAGCACTTGTATGTTTTTTTGTGAAATCGCCCGATGAAGCACGCGAGCTCGCGTCGTGGCGTCCTGGAGAAGAGCAAGTCAGGTGATCGCCCCTGAGCCGCTTCCCCTTTGAATAGACTGACACTGATCAGTGCGTTGCGGCTGCTAGCAGCAGGCAATGCCGCGCACAATTTGGATCCGTTTGTGCTCGGACTCGGCTCCCAGTTTGCAGCGCGACGAAGGCGACACACGTTTGTTTTCTTCGAGACAAGGAATACAATATGTGTAGGTTGCTATAAAGCAGGCCGGTTTTTTTGGGGAAGACGCTCCGCCCGGAGAAGGGAGAAGAACGCTAGTGCAATGTCAATTCTCGGGGAGAACGACGCGCTCTAACGGTGACCCATCGATTTTGTACTAAAGCGTGATTTTTGAAGTAATCGGTGATACAAACCAGAGTACGCATGCAGGAAGTCTCAATTGCCTTCACGATGGTCCCGAAAATTAGGTCTTCCGGGTCTGACGCTGGTCGCGTTTCGATTTCGCGGAGTATCAGAGGTGCAAACGAAGAAGCCGTAAAGAACTGTACGACTCCCGAAGAGCGAAAATGCATCCACGGATCTCTCCGATCCAAAAATACCCGTCGACACAGTTTAAACCAATCCCAGATCGATTTGATCTCGCCGATGCGATCCTGGTTGGCAAATGCGTTTGGTTTGGCCATTTTGCAATCTCTCGTTGTCTTTTCAACCATGGCCGACGTACAAGCCGACTTTGACGGCAATGAACCACCGGCAGTCGCTTTAACCGCTTTCCTACCTGTGCTCGTGATCAAGAACGTGCCGGACGACGACGACGAGCTTTTATTTCAGTCAGACAGCCCACCTAGCGAACGAACGTCGAGCGTTGGGACACCGCCAACGCCTGAGCCCAGCAAGTTTGTATGGCCCGTCCGGAAGGAAGATCAGGCAATCCAAGAGCGCAAGGCTGAGCCCACGGAGACCGTGAGGACGTTTGATTCGTTCACGCTGAGCAAGCCGGAGGAGACGGCATGCAGCGCTGACGATCCACCTCCATGTTCCAGCAGTGAGGCTTCTGATCTGAATCACTCCTTCAGTACGGTGAGAACGATTGAGAAAGATGGCGAAAGTGAAAAGCGCGTCTCGATGGTCTTAACCGACTCAAAGATGCCGACACCGAACGAGCCGTCCCACCAACTGAACGCTGCGATGCAAGCTGTCAAGAAGAAAACCCATACAGCCACCAGTCACTCACGCGAGGCTATCTCGCGCTTCCAACTCAAAGGTGGGCTCGTCGGTTGGCTTCATGGAGAAAGTGGTGGCGACCTCGTCACGCAAGCGGACGACAATAGTTGTGACGTGGATCAAGCTACCGGGCCGCCAGCTTTTGTATCCGATTCGACGTCATCGGATGCGGCCACCACATTTACATTTGGCGCACCGTCGCGGCGGCGAGCGAGTTCGCTTTTTGGGAATTTGTGCGACAAGATGAGGCAGACACACGAGCAGTTGGAGCATAAGCTCCAGGCACTTGAAGCGTCAAGTGTTGGGGATCATCACGACGATCCACATTCAAGACCGCCACAGCCGCGTCAGTCTCTCCAGTCCGCCTCGCGTCGATCGCTCGATTTGAATGCAAAGATGGGAATTGAGGTTGGCGACTTTGTCTCGGCAATGTCGACGAACGCTGGCCCGCAGCCGGCTGACAAACTGTATCTTCGGAGGGATAGTCGAATGCGTTCCACGTCGTTAAGTGATGGGTTTGATAAATCATCTATGATGAATGCGAGTGGAGAGCGGTCTCGTCTTCGGTCGCTGTCGCTCGCACCGCGAACGACAAAGCCCCAGCTCCAAGGCATCGAAACCACCAGCGCCGCGTTGTCATCATCGACTTTGCAGCGGGACCCTTTTCCTGTGGAAGAGTGTCTCGCGGACCCAAAGCTCGCGGCCGAATTTATCAACACTGTCCTGCCTGGCGACGAGTGGCTACTGGCGCTGCTGTATTCGATCGAGGAGTACGAGACCCTCGCGACTACGACCACGACCTCTGCCGGTGATTCCACGCCGTTGCTTGCGGTCCAGATCACACTGGTGACCTCAATCATCGACCGCTTCCTCTCTAATCCAACCTGTGCGAAATACAGCGAGCTCGAAGCGATGGGGAAAGAGGTTCGGTCCGTTGTGAGCCAATACCAAGTGCCGAGCAAGACCCGCACAGCTGTGCCACCAGCGCGCATCGCTGCTTTAATTGCCGCACATGGCGCGACGATGCCAGGGAACCTTTTTGACAGTGTGTACACAAGTGTGTTGGACACAATCCGTGAAGCGTACGACACCCAGTTCCGCCTCTCGCGCGAGTACACGCACCTTGTCGCACAGAGGAAGCAGCAGCAAGAACGGCATGGCGGCGAGAAGACGATGCAACATCTCGTGCATATGTTTGACCAGGTCATGGAGAGCGAATGGTGCTGCACAGTGTTCTGGGTGTATCTATTCCGGACGTCCCACCACTATCGCCTGAGCTTCATCATGGACGTGCAATTTAAGCTGCGTCAACTGCAGCTTGCAGCACAGGAATGGGCTGTGTTGTCACCCGAGGCGGCGCAAGCAAACAGACTCGTCCAGCACGAGATTTTGCGGATCTGTCGGCGCTCTCTCTTCGACAGCAAGCTCACCCGATTGGCAGTCCCGATGACCTCGCCAATGCTCGTGCAATTGAAGGAAGACCTCGAAGCAGATGCGACCGAGCTCGAGGCGTCGGTGGAACCGAACTACCACCACGTGGAACGCATGGTTCAAAAGCTTGACGCTATGTGTGCCCAGACGAGAGTGGATTTCAAGTACATGAGCTGTGAGCGCTTTGCCAGCTTTTTGTCCAGCGCATTGTATCGTGACTGTATCGCGGATCGTGGGTCAATCCAATCCACGCAACGCACTCGAGCGAGCGAGCTTACACAGCTGTTTCGCTCCAACCGCATCCCTTTCCATCAGACGGCCGTTAGTCCACCGAGGGTGCGGGATTTGATGGAGCTTCGTACTGGAGAAGACGGGCGAGGCGTTTTTGACAGAGCCGTCGCGACGGTGTTTACGTTTCGAGAAAATACGGAGGGTGAGAGTGACGTTGGCCAGCACTCTGCATACCGCTCACTGTACGTATCGGCGCGTGAAGAGGATGCAACTGGGCAGAGTCTGCAAAAAAAGGTGGAGTGCTTCTTAGTTCCTGAAGGATTCACGACCAGTGACGCAGCAAAGAGATCGCCTGTGTGCTTCAACTTTCTCGTCGGTACAGGCGACGACACGTTGTACGGAGCATTGTGGCGATTTGAGGTGTCCGCTCCACACGTTGTGGATGGCGAGAGCCGCGAGGCGTCGAGCACTAAGAACGAAGGACAAGGCGTGTGCATCTTGTCGCGATACCCGCTTGTCGACGCCCTCAGAGAGTACCTGCGGTCGTTTGCATCGACGTGTGCGTCTGATGCTTTGGGTACGAGCACCGTGCTGGATATCTTGAATGAGGATTCACATACGTCGGCCATCCATGCCACTGCACGTGACGCGTTCGAAGCACACTCCAGCCTACTTTTCAAGGCATCGCTATCGCCTCTCGCCAACGAAATCATGGACACAACATTCCAGGACCTTTTCGAGTGCCTGTCAATCACCAACGTCATGCGCCTTGTATCACTCACGCTCCAGGAAAAGAAGATTGTGCTCGTGTCATCGAGCTATTCCGTACTACTCTCTGTCGGCGAGACGCTGCGCGCAATCATGAGTCCGCTGACTTGGAGTCATATCTACGTACCCGTGTTACCAATGGGCTTGAAAGACTACCTGCACTGCCCGACGCCGTTTATCTTTGGCTTACACGTGAGCTACGTGCGCCAGTGCGAACTACCAAAGCCCAGTGACGACTTGGCCGTCGTGAACCTCGATCGGGATTCCGTCACGGGCGGCGGCGACGTCTACATGCCACCGCTTCGAGCAAATACTCTGCGCGAAAAGCTTACTGCTCTATGCAAACCACGGCTGCGCAGTCGTGATACCATCCAATTCAGCCAGCTGGCCGAGCGTCCAGTATCATTTCCTTCGACCTCACTGCGCCACGTGTTCCAGGTGGAGCTCCGCGACATTCTGCGCCACCTGGAGACGTTTGCGTTCCGTTTCGAGTGCGCCGATCGCGTCGTATCGGTGGTAGACACAAGCAACAAGTTGCGCCAGTGGCCTGTTGACTCTGTGCGCTTCTACTCGGCCATCCTGCAGAGTCAGGCGTTCTCTACGTTCCTTGGTTGCCAAAGCATCTGATCTGAAGCTCAACTTTGAATGAGAGATGGGTACATTTGAACTAGAATGATGGTCTAATTCTGAGTCTGAATCTAACCAAAAACAGCTGGTGGAGTGGGTCTGACGTTCCTACGACCTTCGTGCAACCTATGTTTCCCGCTCGCGGGCACCGCACTGACCACATTGAGGAGGACGTGTCGAAAGGAAAGAAAAGCACGGCCTGAGCGCGCGCGGAAGAAAGAAAGGGAGGCCGCGCTCGCGACAATCAGCGCACGCACGGACATCCGCGTATTACCAGCGCGATAGAACAGTCCTCCAGCTCTCTGGCTCTGACGCGCTGGCTGATTTCGGCTGTCTAGCAGTCGAGGGATCGCAACGCCAACCCACCCATAATGGAGTCGGTCGGGCGTTCTTATAGCCGCCATTTCTCGGCATTTCTTGTTGACGAGAACGAACCACCCATGCCCTCGCAGCCGGTGCACCAAAATCGACCAACGCGGTCGTTCCTGGCCGCACCGCCGGCGCATGCGCGGCCCACAGCGGGTCTGAAGAAGGCGCACACATTCCCAGACGATGACATTCCAGTGATGGAGGGCGGGTCGACGGCCGACGCAGCGGCGTTCTACTCGGACGCCGAAGATGAAGACGAGGAAGGCGACGACGATAACGAGGGCGATGCCGGCGCGAGCGCAAGTGCGAACGGCGTGCCGGTGCTAGAGACAGCCGAGGATGCGCACGCACTCAGCAACCAACTGAAGAAAAAGGCGAATGGCACGCCACATGCGTTGCCCAGTACGACACTGCGCAAGCTGCGTGAGGTTGCGACAACAACACCAACGACGACGCGGCACACGCCGGACAAGCGCGCCCCACTGCAGCACGCATCGTCGGGAGATTCGCCCGTGCTTTTTGACCGCAAGTCGTCACAATTGTCGCTGGCCTCGAGCAGCTCAATGTCGTCGATCGGCAGTGCGTATGGACGGGGATCGGTGACGAGCGGCAACTCCAGTACGAACCGCGTCATGGTGCGCAGCGGCTGGCTCGTGCGCCAAGGCCAACATCTGAAGACCTGGAAACGCCGGTACTTTGTGTTAATCAAGCGGACCAACCATATTAACGGTGAAACCTCGGCGTCACTGCAGTACTACAAGGGCAGTAACTTTGGCAAGCTTCGCGGGGAGATTCATCTCCACGACGGCGGTCCCCTAACGGTTCGGTTTGTCGATGTGAGCGAGAGCAAGAAACCGTTTTGTTTTGGTATCTCGCGTGGCGAGTTCTCGCTCTACTGCCAAGGCAAAGACGACGAAGATGTGAGTGCTTGGGTGTGGCATCTTCAGAGTTTGGCGTCGCGTAGTTCGACCGATGGAGGCGACCGCGCCGGCGGTTTGGGTCCAACGAACCGTGGTACGCTAGGTGCACTCGGATCCGTCGCGTCGCTAGGCAATCGCGGTATTTTCATCACGGCCGAACTCCGTCGTCTGCTCCACAATTCGAAATCCCCGGAAGCGGCCAAGTGCAAGAGTTTCATCAAGATGTTCGAGTGTCGCAGTGCGAGTGCTCTGCGCCAGTTGCGCGAACTCCATGCCTCGGTGACCGAGTCGATCATGCGGGTGCATGGCGCTCGTATTATCGCAATGACCGAAGAAAAAGCACAAATCGAACAGCAGTCTGGGTATTCGAACGGTGGGGAACCGCTCAAGCTTTCCGACCTCCGCGTGATCACCTCGCGACACGTGGAAGATGTGATTTTCGCACCGCTGGTGGATGCGATCTCAACGTTTTTGCGACGCGCGTTTGGCGAAGACGATGCGATCCTGAACCGTAAGCTGCGATGGCTCCAGGGAAAAGACCAGACGTACTACAATATCCCTCTGCACCAAGTATCGTGGAAGGACTGGCGAAAGGCGTCCAAGATGCTGTCTCAAGCTGCACAAGTGGCATCGCCGACGGCCAAGTACGAGATCTTGGTCGCGACCATGAAGGAGATTCAGATGACCTACGCAGAAGAGCATGACCAACTCCTCGAGTCGGAGAATCCGCTGGAGACGGACGACTTGATTCCGATCTTTACGTACGTCTTGGCCAACAGCGGCGTGGATAATCTGCTGGCTCTCAAGTTGCTCCTGGGCGAGCTGAACGGTGCATGGGCGGTCGGTGGATCGCTCGACAATGGCGCGGCGCTCAGCATCCTTCAGTATGCTGTGGATTTCATCGGCACAGTTAGCATTCCGGCCGTGCTCGAAGATATCTTCAGGGACCAGATTACGCTGTCGATTGACGGCGAGTGGCGACAAGTGCTGGAACTCGAAGTCGAGCCGACTTATCGTTATGGTGCCGTGGTTCGCCAGATCTCTCCGCACGGGCAAAACACCATTGGCGCAAGCATTGCTCGTGGCCACGTGCTCGTCACGGTGAATGGGCAAAACGTCGTCTTGTGGCCGTACACCAACATTGCAGCGCTGTTGAAGGAGTCGTGCGCTCCCCATCGCCTCGCGTTCATTCCGTCCAACAGTTACTTTAAGATTTTGACGTCCAACAAGGCTCTGTGGAATGTGGCGCTCGCGCATGCCTGCCAGCGCGGCGATATTGCGAGCGTGCAGATGCTGTTGGCGAATGGAGCGGATGTGAACTACGTTGCGCACGAGTCTGGTGGCAATACGCCTTTGCACATCGCCGTGAGCGCGCTCCAGTTCAACGTTGTCTCGTACCTCTTGCAGCACGGATCGAAAGCGAAGGCGCTGGGCGAGTACGGCCGCAATGCGCTCCACATGGTCGGCTCCCCTTGCACGTTGCCATCGTCTTCTTCAGCGACGCCGCTGCCACCAGGTGCTTTGGGGAACTCGCTGCGGCAAAGTTCCGTTGGCAAGTTCCAGTCGACGGAAAAGGTAGTGATGATCATTAAGAAGCTCCTCAACCACGGCACTCCCCTTGAGGCGACCGACATTTTCGGCTACACGCCGCTCCTGCTGCTCTCTCAGAAAGGAATTGTCAACGGCGTCGATGTGCTCGTGGAGCACAGTGGTGGTGATTTGGATCTGAATGCGCGCAACTGGCAGCATGGTTTGGGTGCGCTAGCGCTGGCGGCACGCGAAGGTCATCAGAACGTCGTGGAAGCGTTGCTTGATTACGGTGTGCAGCCTGACATTTGCGATTTGAACGGCAATACACCGCTGCACTTTGCTGCCGCCATCGCAGCCAAGGATATCTGCCGCGTGCTGATTCAGCGCGACTGTGAGGTGGACGTGCGTAATCGAGACGGCGTGACGCCGTTAATGGTGGCGGCGGCAAGAACGACGCTGCTGGATATTGTGGATGCGAAAACCACCAAGAGCCGAGAGCGTGCTGCCCAAGCCTTGAGTTCGCGCGTCGAGATGTTGTACGTCTTTGAGACCATCGAGTATCTGATTCAAGCGCGCGCGGATTTGTACGCTGTGTGCAACATGTATCGACTTCCGCTCCACTACGCTGCAAAGTTTGCGGGCCAACCCATCTACCAGTTTGTCAAAAGCAAGATGAAGATGGACATTGATCCATACCGACGGGATCTGAGCGGAATGACGGCGGCCGCCATGGCTGAAGGAAAGAAGGAAGCACCCGCGTCAGAAGATGGCACTGATGAGACCGCGAACGTGGACGAGAATCACTCGCGCGACTCCCAGATCGAGACCCACTCGGACTTTCAACTCTTGCTCAACGCGTCTCAGCGTCCCAGTGAGGCGGTCGAACGAAAAGACAACCTTGTCGTGGAAGTGGCGGATGACCAACGGGTGGTTGTGGCCGGCACACTCTGCGCAATTTGCGACGAGTTGTTCCGCTTCGACGCGTACGTGATCGACGACGTGAGTGCGCTGATCAGCACGTGTACTGTGTCGTCCTACCGCGTGCTCATTGACTACATGCGAGACGCATTACAACGAACTGCCGACTTGCCTGACGAAGGCATTTATGTGCGCCGGATGGTGCTCCACTCGGTCGACTTGATGGTCCAGAGTTTTATGCAGAAAGTTGAGTTAGATTTCGAAATTTGCAACTGCATCCACGAATTCTGCGCCGAGTTGTTTCCCGTCAAGCTTGACGACGATCCAGCGTGTGGCCAATGGCTCGCAACGTCCTTTCTACCAATGTTTGCGGAAGCTGTCCGCACGGGCCGGCTCTTTGACCTCCGTGTAAGCTCGCCTTGCGAGACAGCCTACTCGTCCCTCAAGTCGTATTTGAAGACTGCCAAGAGATCGTGTCCATTACTGAAGTTCCTCGACGATGATCTCTTCGCGTCAACGTTCGGTGTCGAAGTGATTACGGAGAGCATGCGTCGCCGATTGTCCATTGCCGGTGTGTGGAGAAGCGACTCCAACAGATCGTATGTTGTGCGCAGTGAATCCATTCAATCACCGTCGGTTGCGTTGAACCGGAAATCACTCACGTCGGGTCAACTCCCCCGCGGTCGTTCTGGTGTGATTGATCGCGTCACTCGCGTTTGGTACGTCTCGTTCCGCTCTAATCTTGAAAAGCCTGGCTTGTGTGTGTTGACCCCGCTGCAATTTGTCTCATTAGGCTCCTTGATGTGGACGTGAGTGTGCTTGCCGACCAGATCACTCTCTTTCAGCATTATTTGTTCAGTCAAATTCGAGGTCAGAAAATCAGATGCTGAAATCCTCGTAGTGATGACTAATTTTCGCTCGTACCCACTTGGCACAGTTTCGGAAATGCTCGAGTCCAAGCGATCCGCTGAAAAAACGCCTGCGTTCGACCGTCTGCGCCAATTCCACAATCACATCTCTACGTGGGTTGTGAATCAAATTCTGGCGCGGGAGGATGTCGACCAGCGCGTCCAAGTGCTCTCACACTTCATCAAGGTATGGTAATGAATGATTCACGAGAGGGTCAGACGCAGTGTTGACGCGATCGTTGGGCATGGCTTGGGTAGGTCGCCGGCGTGTGTCTGCAACCGTTGCAAAACTTTGATGGGTTCATGGCAATCATGAATGCAACCAACGACTCGTCTGTTTTTCGACTGAAGAAAACGTGGAACCGACTGTCACCTCAAGTCCGTGAGCAGTGGCATGAGCTCAAGAAGAATACTGAGAATGGAGCACGGTACGTCACTCTCAACCGACTCGATGCTTTGGCTGCCGTTCTGATCAACTATTTTGCTCTTCAGATCCCTGCACAAATTGATGCGTGATGCCGTCCCACCCATGATTCCATACGTTGGTGTGGTGATGCAAAATATCATTACACTTCAAGAGTATCCGGACCGCGTCGATGGTGACCTGATCAACTTCAAGAAGGTATGGCATGTTTTCGAGTTCCGTTGATGTTGTAGTATGGAACTGATCGTGAGGTGATCGTCTCTTTAGATTCGTGTGCTCGGTGGTGTTGTCAAGTGGTTTTCGTCTGTTCAGTCATCTCCATATCTGCTGCAGATAGACAAGCGCGTGCTGGTATGCTCGTCACGTGATCCTTCGGATGTTGGGGTATACCGAAACGCGACTAACTTACTTCCATTACTCTTGTTCATTTCAGGATCAAGTGTGCTCCCCTCTCCATTACCCGGATGCCGAAACGTGTTTTAACCGCTCTCTCAAGATCGAACCACGTATTCCGACATCATAGAAGACATGCTGAGTCAACCCACTTCGCGTACCAATGTAAAATCTCTACGCCGTGCTTTCGATCATGCGAGCTACGGCCATATTGGGATTCGACACTGGTTCGAGTTTCTGCGATCGAATTTTGTACTGTGTGGACAGCGTGTGTGCTCCATTAAATATATTATATACGAGGGTAAGGATTTTACAGCGGCCAATGTGACGCCCGCATGCTTGCAACTATCTCGACCGTCATCCGAGTAGGGGCGAACCAAAAGGACTACATGTTGCACGGTCAGAGGTCAGCCGATGGGTAGGGTTGAAATGTCGGTGTGGACGATGCCTCAGCAGTCAAGAGAGGACGTGGACACTTGCTTCCGCTTCGTGGTGCGGACGTGGCCAGGAAGAGATGCCAGCGAGTGAGATAACAAGACGGAATCCTTGATATTCGATACAGGCGAGTCAGAGAATGATGAATAGTATTCCTTGTCCTCGCCGCAGCATAAAAAGAAAATACATGCTCAAATAGATTTGATTCATTGCCTCAATTGGAGTCAATCGTCCAATAGTTTGGCTTTTCACTGCGTAAAACGATTCATGCAGCATTTGCCTATGGTTAGGGTATAGTCATGTGGGATATCATTCCCTCCACTCCCGACTTGGATTCGCACGTCACGTAAAAGATGCTGTGATCTCCACTAATCACTCGTCCATAGTAGCCATTGTTGCCGTACAATGGTTTCACAAGCTGATGTGGCATCGTAAAGCTGTCCAGTATTTGGTGTGTAATCGTGAGACACTGTCCTACGGACGGGGTAATTACTAATCGGTCACTGATCCTGCGAAAATTATACTAATTCGTTACTGAAAATTTTCACCGTTACTAAATCGTTATTGAGCTGAAATCTCATGTGGGATCGTGCTAAACAGTTACTATCTAATCTAAAAATAAATCTAGACTGCATTCCATTGGTTGTTCAATCGACGCCATTTTCAAGTATGCTCACACATGGCACACTTTGAAATCGTCTACTCCACACGCCCCACCGAATCGCCATGGC
>JAADVD010000590.1:0-12964 GCA_023334535.1 Pythium vanterpoolii
GCTTGAACTCGGCGATCCAGTTGCCCATACCAGGGTTCCCCGCCTTGAACTCGGCCAGGGGCTTGAGGACATAGTTGTGGGCCTGCGCGACGCTCGCAAGGGAGACGACGGCGACCGATGCCGCGGCCGCTAGGTACGAGAAGCGAGTCATGATTGAGGAGAGTGAGTGAAGGGAAGATGTGGTGGAGGTCAAATTCAGCAATGGGGACTTGATCTGGTGAGCTGCAGGGTCCACACTCCGGTCCGGTGGGAGAGACCCTCACTCTTCCACTCTAGCTCTCTGTCTGGATAGCATATGGATGAGAGATTCGGTGTGACCATTCCCCGTCGCCACCTGGTGCAAATCGCCTGTCAAGTTGTGCGCTGTTCGCGATGGCCGGCTGGTTGCAGTGAGGATGCGCAGCGAATGCTAGATAAGGGGTGGTTAAGGGGAGATAATGGTACACGTTGTGTCACTCATACGTAGCTCTTCCCTATCTCTGATCTGATTCAGCGCTGAGACGTTCTTGTTCTCGCACGAGGCCATGGTGTTGCTGGTGGATATTATTGTGCTGGTCATCGGTCTATCGCACCGACAAAGCCCCAACGCGTTCGTTCACGCGCAGACCATCCCAAGACCACACTGCACCTCGACCTCGCGGTTTACCAGCGAAATGCCACGGCCACTGGCCTCGGTAGTATCCACTAGACTCACCTATAGCAAGTCTGTTTTCCAGAGTGAAGCGGCAGCTGGAAGCGAGTGGCTCGCACAATTCTTGACCCGCATGTCGTTCGCGCGCGTGCGTGGGATACTATTCAATTCAAACGCGTTCTGGCGATCTGGCGATTAAAGCGCCCATTGCATTGCTTTGACCATCTACGTGATCACGGCCAGCTAACGAACTGTCGCAGAACGCGCGTGCGCTTTGCACGCGACGCGATGAGATGATAAGGAACTTCACGTGCCAACAGACATACAGAAGCGGATGGCAAGAGCTTGCTGCGGTACAGGTGGGGACACTGCCGCTGCTGAGGAAACCGCCGCTCCCCTCAACCAGAGCAGCGAGATCCGCCACGCTGAAGAGCTCCAACTTGAATTATCTAAATCAAGTTCATTTTGGCTCGTTGTAGTTAAATGGCTGGTCATCATGCCATGATGTACTGATTTAATATCGATAGTCAGTTTTTTACTGAACTGGATACTTGCCGCAAGCTGTTGCAGTGGAATCACCGCCATCGTGCAGAACCGGGTCGAAAAGCTCCGCAACCAGAGGCCACCAAGATGGCCCTCTGCTCTCCCTCGTCCCTCTTTCCTCCTTCCTCCTTCCTCCTCTCCCTCTCACCCTCTTTGTCCGCTTTCACCTCCTCATTCTCCAAGTCACCGAGTATCCCCCACCCCACCCTCCCCTCCCCATTATGAAGACTGTTGCCGCGCTCGTGGTCGTGGCCGCCGCCTCGGCCTGCGTCGCCGACGCGCACACCTACGTCACGCAGCCGCTGTCCGAGTTCAAGTCGGGCGCCTCCAAGTCGAGCTGGGTAAACGAGTTCAAGCCGCCATGGACCGGCACCTTCAAGACCGGCGCGCAGTATGCCGCGGTCGCGCCAGGCAAAGGCTTCAAGAACCTCCGGTCGTTCTTGGAAGACAAGGGACCGGTCTGCGGCAACACGCTCCAGAACGCCAAGGCCAAGCCGATCCCGAGCGATGGCATGGTCAAGTTTGCCAGCACACTCGAGCACCCGGGGCCGTGCGAATTATGGCTCGGCGAGACGCTCGCGTTCCACGACGACGACTGCGAAAAGAAATTCGGCTCGTCGACCTCGGTCAAGATCGACTTTTCGAGCTGCAAGGGCTCGTGTCTGCTGCGTTTCTACTGGCTCGGACTCCAGGACGGCGGCAAGCGGTGGCAGTCGTACAAAAACTGCGTGCCGCTCGGCGGCGGCGGCAGCGGCAAGCGCTCGATGGATGAGGATGAAGAAGAGGAGGGCGAAAACGCACCCGAGGTCGACATTGCCGACATTGACGCCGCGTCGTTCATGCTCCAAGAGGAAGAACGCGCGGCTCTTGAGACCGAGAGCTACAACGCGACTGAGGCGGCGCACGAGGACGCCGACGAGTACACGTTCTCGGCCCTCGACACGCGTCAGTAGACGGGTCAAGCGGCCCTAGCGCCTCCAGCGGAGCGGCCGGACCATTTCGTACTTTGTATCTAAGCCGTAAACAAGTGTTTTCTCGTTTTCGCTTTCGTTCTTGCTATAAATCAGATGAAGGATGTCTTAACCTATGCACAGTGCCCGTCTGTGGGTGTCTGGTGAAGGTCTCTTCAAGTGTCCAGATACTATCCAGCTTGCCAGTCAAGGTCTCTGGATCCAGAGGTCGTGGCGATCCAAGAGCGGCGTATTAGTGTGGGGGATTACTACTACTACCTCGACGAGAGCGGCATTTTGTCTTAAACAGTTTCTTTTCTGACAACGGCAGATTTATGCTGTGCGATTATATCGTAAAGGTCGTTGAAGACGGGAGGACTAGCTACACTACGGTCGGGACATACACTGTGTACGCATACACCAGCGTCACTGCCTGCCACCAGATCTCGCTGGTATGCATACCCCAAAAATGCACATACCCACCCACATGCCACCACCAGTCTGATTTTCACAATGTAAGCGGTAGAGTATCCACAACAACTGTTCTGTGTGACCCTGATTTATAACCTCTCACCCACTCGAACATGGTCTCTAGTGGGCGGCAAACATCTCAAATCCCACAAAAATATTTCCATGCCATCCTATCGAGCCGGACACGACGGGGCGGGGCGTCTTCCATGGACGACCCCATCTGGCGGGATATGATCGCTATGATCTGGACGGCGACCGCGTGATATTTATTACTTCTTTCTGTCGTCTGTCGGAAAAAGCGCATTCATCCAGCAGACTGGGCTGCGCCATACAGCACTTTTACCCATGCGTGTCAGTGTTAATCCAGTAGGTATCACTTCAATTTCGATTGGCATACTGATATACCATCACTGTAGCCAATCGTACTGCACATAACCGGGCCGAATAGCTCCGCAGCCTCCGACTCTTGATCGCAGCGTCGGACAAGAGCTCAACCACGACAAACCAGTCAGCACAGGTCCGTAAGCTCTCTAATAACTGTTTGCTTTTTTCGCATTCCTCAATTCTCCGTTCTCCCAACCGATTTGAGGATGAAGTCCTTTACCACTATTGTCGCCGTCGCGGCCGCGGCCAGCGTCGCCAGCGTTCAGGCCCACGTCTACCTCACGCAGCCACTAGCCGAATTCAAGTCGGGCGCCTCCAAGTCCAGCTGGGTCGCCGAGTTCCAACCGCCGTGGACCGGCACCTTCAAGACGGGTTCCCAGTACGCGGCCGTCGCGCCGGGCAAAGGCTTCAAAAACCTTCGCGCGTTTCTGGAAGACAAGGGGCCGGTCTGCGGCAACACGCTCGCCAACGCGAAGGCCAAGCCAATCCCAAGCGACGGCATGGTCAAGTTTGCTAGTACCATTGAACACCCAGGGCCGTGTGAGTTTTGGTTTGACGATACATTGGCCTTCCACGACGACGACTGCGAAAAGAAATTCGGCTCGGCGACCTCGGTCAAGATCGATTTCTCGAGCTGCAAGGGGTCCTGTATGCTGCGCTTCTACTGGCTCGGGCTCCAGGACAGTGGTAGGAGGTGGCAGTCATACAAGAACTGCGTGCCGCTCGGCGGCGGCGGCAAGGCCCGCGCGATGGGCGACGCAGAATACTCGTTTGGCAACCTCAACGCGTGGAACACCCCCGCGAACGCCACGAGCCAGTAGCTGACGAAGATGTCTGCCTGTGTGCATGGTTCCACCGTTAGGCACGTACATACAAAAGAGTCGCCTTCAATGCCTGTAATTTCTTTACTTTGTTATCTACAGTCTTGCTAACCGCTCTTCTCACACCGTTGCCCGCGTTTCGCGTCCAGCACGCGGCAGTGGAGAGCGGCAGACCGACGTCCGACTTCCAACTTGACGGCGTCAAACGTGATCTCGGGAGAGACTGAGAGGTATGTGGAAACGCAAAAAATTCCAATGGTGGAGGGCGACGTGTTGTTGTGCTGTCTTGCTAGAGCGTGTGTAAATTTGCGTGGCATCACGAGACTGCTCAGCACTGTGTTGGCTGTCGCATTCGCATCGCTCAGTCCAAAGACGGACTGCGTGACGCTTTGCCATGCGTGGCATTGAGCTCGTGGCGTTGAACTCGGTCGTGAGGTGACTCGTGCATGAATACTGCATACTTCATCTTCGGTCATATCCGTACGGGTGCTGAATATCTGTCGTGATGACACTGCGCTTCGAAAGTCAGTGCAAGCGTGGAGCTTTCCAAGTTGAAGCTGACATGGAGACATCGCCTAAGCTAATCTAATTCTAAGTCCATGTGGTCCACACAAAGTGGATCTTCATGCGTCGCTTCATATTGGCAATTCAATTCGATAATCCGCTAGGAGAAGCATGGGGCAACGCCACGGTAAAGCCGCGTATCTCAAGGCTGCAACGCCGTTCGTGAATGGTATGCGTAGCTCTCTGTCTTTCTGTGGGACGAGGCTAATCTGTTGTATGGGAGATTGTCAGCCTCGGAGAAAGACGTCAACAAACTGTGGGAGGCGTTCAACGACGTGGCCGAAGGCTTTGGCCTCAACCAGGACGAGACCTGCGAGATCGCACGGAGCCTTATGCCGACGCTCGAGATCCATGCCAAAGCGGACATGGACCAGCTCACCACATCGCTTTTCACCGCCATGGACACGGACGAGGTAAGGAGAGTAAGAGACGTCGCACCTCCTCTCCTGACTTCTAACGATTGGGATTGATAGAACGGATTGATCGACGCGCTCGAGTTTCTCGGGACCATCGCGGTCATGTCGGCCATGACGATTCCGCAGAAGCTCACCTGTGAGAAGCCTAAGTCCCGAGCCTCTCTCTCTCTTTTCTAAGTCTCTCTCTCTTCTACTGCCCCACAGTTGTGTACAACTGCTACGACTTTAACGAGAGCGGCCAGATCTCCATTGACGAACTTACGTTGGCGCTGCGCTCGACGCTCACAGGGCTCTGCAAGCTCGCAGCCAACGTAATCTGCCCCACCGAAATGGTCCTCGAGGACCTGGCACTCCACGCGTTCCACAAATCCCAAAAGCACGGCCCCGACGACTCCATTTCGCTCGCGGAGCTGCTCGCGTTTGCCGACACGACGCCGGAAGTGACCTCGTGGATTGACTATTTTGACGCGCCGGATGAACACCTAGTGGAAGAGACGATCGATCAGGACGACAGCGATCTAGAACTGGAAGACACTCGCGCTTTGGCTTCTAGTACGGAAGACGCAGAGCGCCGACGCGACCCGAGCCTTCCGTTCGACGCCAAGAAACCCGTGTTTGAAAATGATCAGCACGTGCCCGCGAGGCCATGGCAGACCGTCGTGGCCAACGCCGCGCCGAGCGCGCCGCCGACGATCAACCCAAACGCTCCGGCCGCGGGGCTGGACCTCGACTGGGTCTACGGCTTCAACAGCGACCTCCGGAGCGTCGTCACGTACGTCACGCCCGCTGAGATTGTGTACCCCGCCGGCAGCGTCCTGGTGCTGTATGATACCATTGAACACAAGCAGCGGTTTGCGTTTCACCACGCGGACCTCGTGCAGTGCCTCGCGATAAATCCACACCCGCTGCATCGGCACATTTTAGCGAGCGGCGAGCGCGGCGGGTTGAGCCCCAAGATCGTCGTGTGGTCCACGCAGTCGCTCGGCACCCCGCTCGCGGTCGTCCGGGGCTTCCACCGCGTCGGTGTCGGCCACGTCGCGTGGCTCCCCACCGGCCGCACGCTCGTGAGCGTCGGACAGGATATGTTCCACAGCGTCGCCGTCTACCAGTGGGAAGTCGGGGCTTCAGCAATTGAGTGGACTGCACCTGCGACGCTGCTCTATGCCGCCCGCAGCGGTCGAGCGCCCGTGTACTCATGTCTAGTGACCAGTGCGACGCAGTTTGTCACGGCTGGCTGCCGCAACCTCTGGTTCTGGTCGCGCGAGCCCGACGCACGCTACTGCAGTCCGCACGCGCTCTTTTACAGACGCCGCGGCGTGCTTGGCCGCAAAACTAAGATCACAACGCTCGTGAGCCTCGCGGTCATGCCCCACGACGCTAACGTGGTGTTAGCCGGCTCGGCGCGCGGCCAGATCCTTTTGTTTGAAGGCCGCAACTGCCTCAAGGTGATGCACGCTCACGCTTCGGCCGTCAACGTGCTCCACGCGTTTCCCGGTGGCCTCCTCAGCGGCGGCCGTGACGGCAAAGTGCGCCTGTGGAGCAAACGCATGGAGCCGGGCGCGCAGTTTGACGTGGAGGCACTGGGGAGCGTGTCATCTCGCGTCCGCAGCCTTGCGGCGTCGCCCGACGGTGGAGCCAAGCTCTTGGTCGCAACGTCCGGTGCCGAAGTGTTTGAGATTGCAGCGAGCGACGGCGCGAACCTGCACTTTGGGGCGCTACTCTGCGGGCATTTTCGCTTTGCGCTGCATGGGTTGGCCGTCCACCCGCTTAAGCGCGAGTTTGCCACGGCCGGCGACGACCGCAGTGTGCGCGTGTGGGACATGACGACCCACCGCCAAGTGCGGATGGTAGTAGTGGACGCGCCGGCGCGGACCTGCGCGTACTCGCCCGACGGCGCCTTGCTGGCAATCGGCCACGGCGTCGACGACGAGAGCTCGACCCTCTCCACAGCCAAACCACGGCTTGCCAAGCTGATCAATTCGGCGAAACAAGGGGCGTTTGCGGTGCTCAACGCAGCGACGCTCGCGACCACGTACGAAGCCAAAGACTCGAAAAAGGCCATTCGCACGGTCAAGTTCGCGCGCGACGGCCGCACGTTGGCGGTGGGCAGCAGCGACGCGAACATCTACGTCTACAACACGGACGACTGGGCGTCCCGAGGCAAGTGCAAAGCGCGCGACCCGCGTGTCGTGCTAAGCCACTTTGACGTAGCGGCTAGCGGCGAGTTCATCATGGCCAACGCCGCGGCCACGGGCGACCTGGTGTTTTTCGAGGCCGCGTCAGGCGTCGAGATCACGCGGATCGCGACTTTGAAAGACGTCGAGTGGGCGACGACCACATGTCCGTTCGGATGGGCGGTCCAAGGCGCGTGGCCGACGCTGCAGCGTCAATGCTACGAGGTGTCGGCCGTGGGCCGGGCCACGAATGAAACGAATGGCAGCGGCCAGCAGGCGCTCGTGGCCGTGGGCGATACCGATGGCGTGCTGCGGTTGTTTCGCTACCCCTGCGTCTCGCCACAGGCAGTCGCCCACGCAGTCGCAGGCGCCAGCAGTCCGCTCACGCAGGTCGTTTTTAGCAGCGACAACGCGTTTGTGGTCGCCGCGGCCCAGGACGAGCGCTGCGTGTTTCAGTGGCGACTCGAGTACGAAGAAGAAGACTTTGCGGCCACGCTCAGCAGCGACGGCATCACGCCGGCCGGCCCTAGTCAAGGGAGCGTGACCGACTTCGAGTACCACGCCACGTCCGACGACGAAATTGAGATGGGCCGTGGCGACGCGCGATCGCTTTTTGACGAAGCCGCGGCTGCCGGCGACTTTGCGTTGGACATGGTCGGCGCAGAAGATGGGGGAGAGAAAGAGGAAACTGTGCCAACTGCGACGCCGGTCAAGGCGTGGGTTGCCAGTGCGGTCGCGCCGGCCGACGCCCCCGACGACAAGGACCCCGACCGCTCGACCGTGCCGCACGAAAGCTTGGAGCTCGAGTGGGTCTACGGCTACCGGTGCCACGACGCGCGCAACAACGTGTGCGCGTCGCGCACCAAGAGTTGGCTCATCTACCCCGCGGCGTGCGTTGTGGTTGTATTGGACACGAAGCTCTGGCTCCAGCGCCACTTTAAACAGCACACGGACGAAGTCACGGCCGTCGCAATCCACCTAGGGACCAAGAAAAAGAAAGGCGCGAGACCCACGACTGAAGAGAGCACGAGCCGCTCTGCGACCGCGGTCGGTGGCGGTGGCGGTGGCGGTGGCGAAGGCGGTGGCGACGACCCGCCAAGCCCAACGAACCAAAAGTGGCTGAGTGCGACCGAGATCGTGGCGTCGGGGCAGATGGGGCCGTTGCCCGTGATCCACGTATGGCGACTCGACACGCTCGAAGTACTCACGTCGCTGCGTGGGTTTCACCGTCACGGTATTGCCGAGCTGCGTTTTAATTCCAGTGGGGAGCTGCTGGTAAGTGTGGGGCTGGATGTCCAGAATACAGTCGCCGTGTACGACTGGCAGAGCGGCGTCGTGCTCGCGCACGCGGCGACGCGCGCGGCACCGGCCCCTGGCCGCGTCTTGGGCGTAGCGTTTCAGCAACAGGTCGATGTAGCGGTCGGCCCCATGCTCTGCACAGTCGGCGTCAAGCAGCTTACGTTCTGGCGGCTCGCCGGCCACCACCTCATCAAGAAGGAGGCCATACTGGGCAAAAAAGGGCTGCTCCAAACCTTTCTGTCTGTCGTCTACTGCGGCAAAGACGCCATTGTGGGCACGACCAGCGGTGACCTCTACCGCTTTAAAGGCGTCGAGCTCGCGAGCATCGTGCCGGCGCACGCGCGCAGCGTCGCAGCGCTCTTTTGCCAGCCGCGCGCGCCGTGCCACGTCGTCAGCGGCGGCAAAGACGGCCTCGTCAAGCTCTGGAGCGCCGACCTCGAGTGCCTCGGCGAGTTTGGCGCGTTCAATGCCCCCAAACACGCGATCCGGAGCGTGTGGTGGGACGTCGAGAAGAACCTCCTTGTCGTGGGTACGCGCGGGAGCACGCTGCATTTGTTGTCGTCGTTAGACGGCGCGGTCGTGACGCCCACGACCCCCGACGGCACGCTGATTACGGACATACACGCGCACTGGAAACACGGGCTCTACGGACTCAGTATCTGCCCCGCGAAAGAGCGCTTCTGCACGACCGGCGACGACGCGACGCTGCGCGTGTGGGACACGGCGCGGCACCGCCAGCTCTTCGTCACGGCGCTGGACACGGCCAGTCGCGCGTGCGCGTACTCGAGCGACGGCTCGTTTCTGGCAGTGGGCCTGGGCGGCGGCAGCGCGGCCAAGCGCCACAAGAAAGACGGCAGTGTGCTCGTGTTTGAAGACCGCGGCGACCGCGTCGAGCTCGTGTACGAAGCGCGCGACTCGAAACAGTCGGTGAGCGTAGTGCGCTTCTCGCCCGACGGCCAGTCGCTCGTGGTCGGGTCGCTCGACACGAGCGTCTACATCTACGACGTTCCCAACAACTACGCCAAGCGCGCGGTTTTTAGCAAACACAAGAGCTGGATCACACAGCTCGACATCTCGAGCGACTCGCAGTACGTGCGGTCCACGTGCGGCGGCTTTGAGTTGTTGTTTGCCGACCTCACGACCGGCTCGCACGTCGCGAGCGCCACGGCGTTGCGGAACCAGACGTGGCACACGTGCTCGACCCTTTACAACTGGTCGAACCACGGCGCGTGGCCGACGACTGCGGCCGCAGCGCCCTTGGGGCTCACTGCCAGTGCGGCGTCCGTGTCCGGTGCTTCGAGCGAAGTCAGTCAAGCCGTGCTGGCGGTGGGGACGTCGCATGGCCCGCTCCACTTGCTCAAGTACCCGAGCTTTGTCCGGGGCGCGGGCTTCAAGCGATTTGCAGGGCACCACGGTGCCGTCGCGCAGATCGGGTTCTCGGGCCACGACCACGGAGCCACGTGCATTAGCATTGGCGCCGTCGATCGCTGCGTTCTGCAGTGGTGCAAGACTCGCACGCACGCAGCAGCAGAGGAAGAAGGAGGCGGCAATGCAAGCGTTGTCAAAGACCTCGACGACGACGACGCCATCGTGCTGGAAGGACTGTTTGTGCCCGAGGCGTTTCTAAATCTTCCGAGCGTCGAGGTTAAGCCGTACTTGAGCGCGATCATGCCGCCCACCACTGACATCCCCGAGCCGTCCGAGGCCGACGGCGAGGCAGGGAAACTAGTGATTGAACTGGAGCACGCATTTGGGTACCGCGTGCACGACGTGCGCAACAACGCAGCGTACGCCAAGACCAAGCATGTGCTGTTCCACACGGGCTGTCTCGGCGTGCACTACGACCGGCGCACGCACACGCAGCAGTTTTACCGCGGCCACGCCATGCCGATCGTGAGCCTTGCGGTCACCACTGACGGCAGTTTTGTCGCGACTGGCGAGATCTGCAGCGAGCACTTGCAGCTCGAGCGGCCGCGCATCCACGTGTGGGAGCCATCGTCCTGTGCGTCCGTGGCCGTGCTCAGTGCGTTCCACACCAAAGCCGTGAGCTACCTCGCGTTCAATCCGACCCACCGGCTGTTGGCGTCGGTCGGGCAAGACGAATTCCACTCGCTCGCGGTCTACAACTCGCCCAGCGGTCGCTGGTTTGACGGTGCGCTGCTGGCGAGCGTTAAGACCACGCGGCTGCCGATCTACTTTGTGACGTGGGTCGACGACGTTACCTCCCAATTCCAAGTCGTGACTGGCGGCCGCGACCACGTGACGTTCTGGCGGCTCGACGCGCCGACGCTCGTCGGCACGTGCGGCGTGTTTGGCGCCAAAAGCCAGCGACAAACCGTCTTGTGCGGCGGCTCGATCGGTCGTCTCGTACTCACGGGCTGCTTGACCGGCCACCTCTACGTGTGGGAGTCGGGCGTTGTGACACGCGCAATCCCGTCCCACGACGACGCTCTGTATGCGATCCACGCGACGCCGCGCGGCTGCGTGACCGGCGGCCGCGACGGCAAAGTCAAAGTGTGGTCGGCCACTGTCGCGCCGCTCGCCACGTTCAGTCTGCTGGACGCCACGCCGGCCGTGCAACACGCAGCTGTGCGGTCCGTGCACTGGGACCTCGCCGAGGACCGCGTGTTGATCGGCACGAAAGGTGGCGAGCTGCTTGAGCTCTCACGGCTCACCAACGACACGAGCCTCGTGACGGAGAGCCACGGTGACCACACCGAACTGGTCGCACTCTGCGTGCATCCGGTGCGCGGGGAGCTGGTCGCGACCGCCGGCGAGGACCAGACCGTGCGCGTGTGGGATCTAACGAAACGCGAGGCGCTGGTCAAGCTCACGCTGGACGGCGCCTTGCGCAGCATCGCGTTTGCGCCCGACGGCAAGACACTAGCCGTGGGGTACGGTAGTGGTCCTCGCCGCCACGCCTCCACGAAAACGCTCGCGAATAAAGACGGTGCGTTTGTCGTGCTCGACGCCCTCACGCTCGAGATCCTCCACGAAGGCCGCGACGCCAAACAGAGCATTCTGGCTGTCAAGTTCTCGCCCGACTGCACGTTGCTGGCGTTGGGGTGTGCCGACCACGGCGTGTACTTCTACTCGCCGCTAGACAACTACGCGCTGCGGTTCAAATTCACCAAAGCCAGTGGTTCCGTCTTGCACCTTGATTTCGCCGTCGACAGCAGCGCACTGCGGCTCAACAGCGACGCGTTCGAACTGCTGTTTGTATCGACG
The DNA here is from genome assembly GCA_023334535.1 of Pythium vanterpoolii. NCBI lineage: Eukaryota > Oomycota > Peronosporomycetes > Pythiales > Pythiaceae > Pythium > Pythium vanterpoolii. The sequence goes on from JAADVD010000590.1 coordinate 11,482, forward strand.
CTCGATGGCAGCGCCATCACGACGCCGTCGAATATGAAAGACACGGTGTGGGCGACCCACTCGTGCGTGTTTGTGTGGACCACGCAGGGAATCTGGGACGCCGCGCGCGAGGACGAGTACTTTGCCGCGGTCGCCAAGGCCCACACCAAGCCGCTGCTCGCGGGTGCGACCAATAACGGCCAAGTCCGCGTATACAACTACCCGTGTCTCTCCAAGCACAGTGAGCAGCACGTGCTGCGTGGCCACGCGCTCAACGTCAGCAGCGTCGCGTTCACGTGCGACGACGCGCGGCTTGTAAGCATTGGCACCCACGACCGGAGCCTGCTGGTGTGGAAACTAGGGTAGCGCTGGCAGCATTGAACCACGAGCTTGAGTAGATGCTACAGTAACAGTCTTCAATGAACTAGCTCAAATCAGTTCATCATATCGACCCAGTGATTTACGCGCTTTGATCCAACCGGACATCACAACCACGTCGGCAGATGCGCATTCGCCGCCTCGAGTCGCGGATACTTAAAAGTCGAATACGCTTCCAAAGATCGTGGTGAACATGAATTGGTGCCATGTGGACAGCCTCAAACGGAGTTAACGTATTCTAGTAGTTAGACCTTTTGAAAAACTGTAGTTTGGCATTAAACGGTCCACTTTTACACTACATGCACTGATATTACGTTATGGTGGCTTAGTCTGAACAGACAATTATTCCCATGGGTCCATCCACTCTATGGTGGGCTGGATGAATCACCACAGCTAATATATTTATATCAGTGTATATGTTGAATTATACCCAGTAGACTAAGTGAGAAGTACTAGAATAGGAGAGATCACGTGCTGGGAATATGCAGATCTGCAGACAATACCGTAATAATGTGGCAGAATATTTCCATCCCATTCCTCTGGTCTGATCATCATGAGTCCACCCTCATACCGTAGCGGACAACTGCCATTCACAGCGCAGTCGACTCCATGCTCCGACGAGCCGACCGACTACGTTGCGTCCGCGGCCGACGACGACAGCGCGGCGCTGCGTGCGGTTCACGCGTTCCTCCTGGACGACGCCTCGTCGTTTCCTCTCGACACCGAAGACGAGGGCCCGGACACGGACGCGGTCCTCCACTCGTCCCCTCCTCTTCCTCCGTCGCTTTCTCCTCTTTCTCTGCCGTCGACTCCGATTGACAGACATGACTATGCGACGACGAGCGACTCGGGCGGCGCAAGTGATACTCCCCACATTTCCCCTATCAACCCAACGATGGGGAAAGCGTCGGGATGTCCACCACCACGGCGACGTCCGCAGCACATCAACCACAGCCGCGTGCGACTCAAGAGAGAGATCTTGCTGTTGCGGCAGCAAGCGATCGCTTTGGACGCGCGGCTCGCAACCATTCAGGTGGGACAGAGCGACGCCGCCTTCATCACACCCGACACCATGGTGGTCGCGTGGAAAACCCTGGCGCTTGACCAGCGCGCACAACGCGCGACC
>JAADVD010000591.1:0-12964 GCA_023334535.1 Pythium vanterpoolii
GAGGAAGAGGAAGAGGAAGAGGAAGAGGAAGAGGAAGAGAAGGAAGAGGAAGAGGAAGAGGAAGAGGATACGCCTCCACCAGATTCCGCTTCTCTTGCTACAAAGGAAGTGGAGGTCGTCGCGCGAGATGAAGCCGAGCTCAAGCTACTGCAGCACGCTGTCACGCTCGACAAGAAGTACCGCGACTGGAAGATGGCCGAAGCGCTGCGCCTCGAGGACCTTGCAGCTGCGTACGATCGTTTTCAAAGCGTTGAGACCATGAAGCGTCGGCTTGTTGTGGAGATCACACTATTTGAAAGCGGCCAACACTTCTTTGCGCAGCTAATGACGCGTGAAAAGCACGCCAACGAAACGCTCTGGAAACTACAGGCCAGTGCCCAAGTCGAGCGGGCTCGGTTTCTTATCGAGCGCGCTATGCGCGAGGAATCGTTGTTCCAAGTTCAGGACGAATATGCCGCCGTCGCTTTGCGACTCGAGGACGCCAAGCGCCTACCTCGTCAAGCACGGAACCCACTAGAGAAGCTACAGCTCATGGAGACATCCAAGCAGCAGGCCAAAGCGCTCCAGCGGCAGCTCACGCAGCTACGAACGCGCTGTGCAAAGGAGCAGAATGCCAAACATTTGCTTATGATACTAGAAACGCGGTTCTGTGAGTACTCCCATGCCAAACTGCAAGAAGAAGCGACGCTGTTTATGGAAAAGCAGACGTTGTGGGATTTAAACAGCGCACTCCACGACGAGCTCTGCGCGACCTACAATACCATCGAGTCGCTATATGGAGTACTACACGGCCAAGCCAATGCTCCTACTGTAGCAGCAGACGCACAATCCAATTACAACGAGACGTCGGCCTTGTTCCAAGAAAAACAACTGCGGATGGAGGCGGCACGGCAGACGCTACTGCTCTGTTACGAACGCGAAGGCCGCTGGCGTTCGCTCGCGGCCGTGGCGCTGATCAAAGACACATCGTCGGACGAGTGGATGACAGAGGCGCAGCGTGAGCGACAAGAGCAAATGCTTGCATCGCTTCGTGCTCAACACGAAGCTGATCTGCTCGTGCTGCAGCACGAGATCCAGTTGCTCACCAACGCTCAAGTGCTCCTCCAGCATGACATCGCCGATCGAGAGACCACGCTAGAGAGACTACAAACCGAGTACCAGCGCAGCAGCGATGCCGTGCGGTGTGAGACCGAGCAAATCATCTTGGGCCTCAAAGCGCACCTCCACCAAATCGAGAGCGACCGCGCGGCCGAGCGGCTTCACGCATCGGGCGAGCGTGCACGGCTGATTGAAGACCAAGAGAAACCCATGGCCGCGCTGCAGCACCAGGTCACAGAGCATGCGCGCGTGAATGAACAGCAAAAGCACTGGCTCACAGCCGCCACACGCGAGCTCCACGCCCAGCGCATCGCCAACGACGCGTTATTGGTCGGCTACCAATCGCTCGAGAAGCGGCGCGCGACCGAGACCAACGACATGCGGTTCCGCATTGCTGCGCAAATCACCAAACTCAATAACATTGAAATGTGGAATTTGTCGCTTAAGCTCCAGGCGCGCGACGCCCACGCCGCGCGCATTCACCGGCAGCACGAGATTGAGGAGCTTGTCGTCCACCACACGCAGCAGCAGCGGGGGATACGACTCGCCAACTGGAAGCACCGCGTCACCGCCCAGCAAATCCTCACAGACGTCGATACGCTGTTTGCATTTTTTGCCCACGGGATCGAGATACTGGCGGGGGCGACCGCAGCCACGAACGACGCCATGCGACGGAACGGCGGCATCGAAGTGTTGGCGTCGCTTGCGCAGCACAGCGGCCAACACGCTGTCCGCGTGATTGCGGCCAAGACGTTGGGCGAAATCAGTTGGAATGCCAACATGACGCCGCGGGCACTCGGCTGGAAAGCCAAGAAGTGTTGGTTTCAGTATGTCGAGCGGCTCTCCACGAGTGTCCTAGAGACGCTTGGGAAGAAGAAGCTCGAGTTTGACAGCGTTGCGAGCGAGAGCAGCAGTGAGATGAACTGGCTCGCCGACACGAGCGCCACGGACGACGCCGGTGAGAGTGATACTGCTGCTACAAAACAGGAAAAAAAGCTCCGGTTCCTTCAGCGGTGGAATGCCCGTGATGCGATCGCTCCACCGGACGTGAACAGCGCCAACCACGATTACATTGGCCTCGCGCCGAGCATCCTCAAGACAATCGTGGAGCTGTGTCGCCCCCACACTCCTCCAAGCGAAGGCGCCATAGTGATCCAGCGAAACGCACTGCGGTCGCTCGCGCTGATCGTCATGCACACGCGCAACACTGCGATCATTGGCCGCATGGACGGCTGCATCTCCTTGCTCGTCAGCCTGTTGCGGTCAGATCCGGGGACCCCTGCTTCCCCGGACCACACAGGTGTAGTACGCCATGCGATCCACGCATTGGCCAATCTGGCCTTTCAAAACAGCTATAACCAGCGCCAGATCTGCTGCGCGGGGGCGATCCCGCTGCTACTGATGAATGTGCCTCATCACAGCGATGTCGATATAGTCCTCGCAAGCGTCCAGGCACTCGCCCACCTCTCGTTTGAGCATCGCGTCGGGTGTGAAGCGATCTTTGATAGCGACGGTCTCGCTGTGCTCACGCGGCTCTGTCACTCGTTCTGCATCCACGACGCCATCGACCTCGAGGTGTTTGAGACCATCCAGACTAGCGCGGCCGAGACCATTTCGAACGTCATCACCATGCTCGACGATGATACGCCGGAGCCGTCACCAGACCAACAGCAAGAGCACTCGCTAGACCGCAACGTCACCAGTGCGATCCTCTCGGTCAGCGGCCTGCGTGGTCCATCCTCTAAGAGCGAGACGCAGGCTGAGACGGAGGCAGACGCGCCTGGCGTCGCGACGTTTGTTCTCATGTGTGCGTCCTGCACCCGCGACGTGGCGTTCCACGGCGCGCTGGTGCTGGGCAGCCTCGCGCAGCACGACGACGTGCGCGCGGCCATTGGCGCGAGCGGCGGCGTCGACGCACTGTTTTTACTCGCGGGGCAGCATCACGATGCCCCATTGGTCGCCCAGGCCACGTGGGCGTTGGCAAACATAACGTGGAACCGGGAGAACCAGTACCGCATCGCGCGGTACCTCGATGCACTCTACGCCCTCGCGACCTTCCACCCAGGCCATGGTGACAACAACACCAGCGATGCTTCCTCCCGTCCAGAGAGTCTCATCTTAGAGGACGCTGACGTGGCCACGCAGATCCGCGGGCACGCGCTGTGCATTGTCGCGAACGCACTGTTCTACAACGATGCAAACCGCCAGCTCGTCGGCTCGCAGACAACATGGATGACGTTACTGCCGCACGTATGCCGCACGGCTTCTGGGTCCGCACTCGACCACGCAGCACGGGCAGTCTGCTCACTCTCCTACAGCGACACGGTCGCGCTTGCGCTCGGTGGGCACACCGGCAGTGCGCTGCTGGCACCGGCACGGGCTGTCAATGGCCTCGAGTTATTTGTGCGGCTCTGTGTTCACCGTGAGAATTTACTGGTCCAGAAACACGGGCTCTATGGAATCATCAATATGTGTCTCCACGACGTCAACAAACCCAAGCTCCTAGCAATCCCCCACGCTATTGAGACGCTCGTGAATTTGAGCGGCTCCACGAACCGTGAGCTGTGTGACCCCGCGATTGAGGCTCTCGATCTGCTGGCCGACGTCCGCGACGCCAAGGTCGGGCTGGTCGGCTCGAGTCCCGTCGCCGTCGTATCACCATCAACCATGAGTGCACTGGCTGCCACGGATCTCAAACGGCTTCTTACAATGCTGCAGGACGCCACAGCCAATCCCGCACTGCTCGTAATGGCGAGTGATGCGATCGCCGACGAAGTGTGGAAACGACCGAGTGCCAAAGTGCGGCTCCGCAACGAGCACGGCCTCGATACGCTATTGGCACTGTGCGTGGACCCGGCCACGACCCACGACCAGCGATTGCGGTTGTCGTGTCTCTGGGCGTTGCGCAACTCGATCGCTGACAACGTACGCAACCAAGACTACGTTGGGGCGTTGGATGGGATCCCACGGCTTGTGGCCTTGGGCGACCGCTCCCGCGGCTGTGACGATGTCGTCGAGGCTGTACTCGCTGTGTTAATCGCATTGATCATGACGAACACCCGTAATAGTCAAGAGTTGCTGCGTCACGGCGTCGACATGCTGGTCGAACTGGCCGACGGCGTCGCGATTGATGATCACGATCGAGACGGGGAGGAAAGAGAGAGGCGACGTGTATACGCAGGGTCCTCCATTGCCTCTGTCTCGCCGTCGCAAAAGAGTGTGTCGACGAACGCCCCGTCCATGGTGGAGAAGAAACCTCTGTCCAAAGAGAACCGTGCACTCGCGAAAGAGCTGTTGCTCTTGCTCGCACCGTACACAACCAATCCGCTTTCACCGCTCACCACTCCAGCGTCACCCGAGAAGCAGCGCTTGGTCACCACTACTACCAAAAAGCCTCTGCACATCTCGTCAACCCACTTGCCATCACTATCAAATCACAGCTCGCCACTCGCAGCGTCCGTCTCGCCCCACAAACGCCAACACGCGAATTCAAATAACTGAGACCATCAAAATAGTACTATCCGTGGAATGAAGTGGTTGTGGTATTACTACTGGTTCACTCTGAACATGCGACCTGTCCTCCGTTCTCCACCGACCTGCCTTCCGCCTACTCGTTGTGCATGGTCGCCAAAAACACATCGCACTCTTGTTGCTCTTGCTGTCGTCGCGCCTTGGTCCAGCCATGGAGCTCGCCCATCATATGAATCACCCGCGGCACCAACTGCGCGGCCGCGTCGCTGTCGATAAACGCCAAGCGCATGCGGCGCGCAATGACATCGGTCGCTTTCTCGGCAAACTCTTGGCGCACGGCAAACACCACTTCTGCTTCGAGGTACGGGTACTTGGGGTGGAGCCGACGCGGGTGGTCGCTGGCCTTGCGGTCCAAAAACCCATGGTGTTCGAGCTCAGCCACCTGCAACGCACGCGTGCCGTAGTTGCGCATGAGGTGCTCGGCAATGTCCTTGTCCATGTTGTAATTTTCACGCAACGTGACGGTGATTTTGTCGAATTTCTTGTTGCACACTTCGCCAATGCGGTCGGCGCCAATCATGCCAATGTCCAACGTCTTGCAAGGCGTGGCCTTGGATTGGAGAGAGGGGACGGCGTCGATTAGCGCATCAATAGCGTCTTGTGCCATGCGCCGGAATGTTGTCCACTTGCCACCGGCGATCGTGACCATGTTGGAGGTGGACACCTCGACAATATGCTCGCGCGAGATCTTGGACGTGTTGCCGTCCATGTGCCGCGGGTCGCGCACCAGCGGCCGGATGCCCGACCACGCCGACTTGACGTCCTTGGTCGTCACGTCCTTGGCGAGGTATCGGTTCGCTTCGTCAATGATAAAGTTCACTTCTTCTTTGGTCGGCGAAGGCAGTAGCGTAATGTCCGAGACCGAGTCAGTCGTGCCGGCCAGCGTGCCGTTTTCCCACGGCAAGAAAAAAAGCACGCGGCCGTCAGTCGTCTTAGGCACGATCAAGCCCATGTTGCTCGGACTAAAGTGGTCGGGCAACACAACGTGGACGCCGGCGGCCGGGACACAGATCTTTTGTTTGCTGGGATCGTCCATGAGCCGAATGCCGTCGGTGAACGGCCCGGTCGCATTCACGACGGCCTTGGCGTGGATGTCCCACTCGTCGCCGGTCAAGGTGTCTCTGACGTGGGCGCCGCACACTTTGCCCGCGGCGTCCTTTAGCAAGTGCTCGACGCGCACATAGTTGCCGGCGGCCGCGCCGTTCTGCGTGGCAGTGAGCACCACCGAAACGTTCATACGCGTGTCGTTCATCTGGCCGTCATAGTACACGACCGCGCCTTTCAAGCCGTCGCGACGGAGCATGGGGAACTGGAACGACGCTTCATCCGCGCTAATGTAGTGGCTGCTGGGCACGTACTGCTTCGAGCCAGCCACAAGGTCGTACACTTTGGCGCCGGCCCACATGTACGGAATCTCCCACCACGTATAGATCGGAATCATGATTGGTAGGGGGCGGTTCATGTACGGCGCCGAGCTTAGGAAAAAGCTGCGCTCTTCCAGTGCCTCCAACACAAGCTTGAATGCAGCGTAATCGGCGCGCGTAAACGCCGACTCCAAGTACCGGATGCCACCGTGGATCAGCTTGGTCGAGCGGCCCGACGTGCCGGCGGCAAAGTCGTTGGCGTCGACCACCGCAGTCGCGAGTCCGCGCGTCGCAGCGTCGAGCGCACAGCCGGCGCCAGTCGCACCGCCACCAATCACAAGCACATCAAACTGCTCTTTCTGAAGCCGCTCGAGCATAGCGCGGCGCGATGGCACTTCGTACGGCACAATGGTCGAGCCGTCTTCGCACTGGATGGGGGCGACCAGGCGCTCTTTCTCTTTGGCGGTAAGGATCGCTCCGCCAGAGAGCCCACCAAAGCCGGCGGCGCCGACGCTGAGGCCGAGCGCCACGCGCTTGAGCCCACTGCGACGAAACGCAGCGGACGCCATGAGGATGTGGGAGAAGACTCAGTCGAGGAGCTTGGGCTGTGGACCGCAAGTTGGGAAATGGGAAATGCAGAAGTCGGGTGGAGGCATCAGGAGTGGATCTGTATCAAAAGAAGGTGAGACAATTAACCATGTCGTCAACAAGAATGAATGTGGATATTGATTGGAGGATATTAGGCTAGAAGCTTGTTAAGTGCGCTGGCGAACTTTCTTTTGCATTCGGCACAAACAGGCAACCAGACCAGAGACAGGGATGCTTCAGATTCGCCCCCACAATCCACCATGGAGAATGCGTGTTGTGAGCGGACGGGGTAGGGGAAGTGGATTTGTCCACACGAGTATTCTCTTAAAACCGCGAACTTAGTGTGATGACGACGTCAACACTTTTCTGCAAACCGGGGGGATGCGAAACAGTAATCGCGGGTGCACACCAACCAAACCGCCAACGTCGGGTCAACTGATCCGCCAAGCATATCGCTGGTGCTGTTAGTTAGGTAAACCGACCAAAACAGCGTGACTAAAGTTGGCACGTTTTAGGTCGTTTTTAAGGCGTGCACGTTGAAGCCACGTCAACTTCAACCAACATGGATCCACAATGATCACTTTAGGCTTCCCACACGAAAAAAATTAACGCGTCTAAAAGTCACAAGTCCGAGTTGACTGGATTGATCTCCCGACCGAAAGGACACGATACGAACTTCCTTCACTCATTCAAACAGAACTGCTCCGCCACGGATACTGCAGTTTCTATGACCCCTACTATTGCCCATGCGTCGGCTAAGCCCACTGCTCTGCATGCTCACGACGCTGAGTCTCTATGGCCTACCGGTGGCAGCGCTGTGTCCGTCCGCCTGCAACGGCCACGGCATCTGCACGCCGTCCAACACGTACGTTCCCTACTTGTCTGCCATCCTCTAACTCCCATTAACGCCTTTATAAGCTGCGTTTGCTTTGAGGGATACACCGGTTTTGACTGCTTTGGTCGCTTGTGTCCGACCGCGCCGCCGTGGACCGACTTTGCCGCTGGTGATGACGACATTCGCTCGACCCCACGCGAGTGCGCTCACCGCGGGGTGTGCCAACGCGACAGCGGTCGCTGTAACTGCGACAACGGGTTTGCCGGCCAGGCCTGCGAGCAGCTGGTCGCGGCCTGCAATGGCCAGTGCAACGGCCACGGCCGCTGTCTGAGTCTGCGCGAAATTGGCCCGATGAAAAACGACGTGACACTCGTCTCGACCGCAATCTACACCGCGCCATGGGACGCTGATCGTGTCTTTGGCTGCGTGTGCGACACGGGGTACTTAGGTCCAGGCTGCACCAAGCGCAGCTGTCCGTTTGGCGACGACCCCGTCTCCACCACAGGCCAATTCGACGAGATCCAGGCCCTGAGTTGTCAGTGCAATGGCTGTGTGGGCACGTTCGCCCTCAGCTTTCGGGGCGAGACAACGCGGGCACTCAACCCCGCGACGGAGACTGATCTTACGCTGAAGCAAGCGCTCGAGCAGCTGCTCACGGTCCGTGCGGTCAGCGTCAGTGTGAGCAGCGGCGCGGCCGGTTCACCTCTGTGTTTGACCTCAAGCGTCTCGGCGCTGATCACGTTCACGCTCGAGCACGGTGACGTGCCGTCGTTAGTCGTCGATGACTCACGGATTACCGGCGGTATAAGCGCCATAACGATCCGAGCCGATGGCGGCGGTGCGACACGGATCGGCACGAAAGAGGTAGACGAGGATGAAAGTCGGGTCCTATTGGTTTTAGTACTGGCTCACGCTGTGCTCGCTACTCATACAGTGGGAAGTCTGCTCTGCAAGAGGACGCTGTGACACGTTCAATGGCATTTGCAGCTGTGACGAAGGTTTTGACTCGAGCAATGGTGCGTGTTGCTGGTTGGTTTGGATTGCGGTAAAGACGCTGACCACTGTAGTTGAATCGAAAGGGCTCGGCGGCTCGGGCGACATTGCCGACTGTGGCTATCGATCCGGTGGGGCGATGACAAGCTGCCCATGTAAGAACTTTCAACTGCTGCCGCTGACAATACATCTCAGCTGATGAACTATTGAAAATAATAATTGATAGTCAAGTACGGCTCGGCATGCAGCGGCCACGGACGCTGCTCCGATGCGCCGCTCTTCCAGTGTACGTGCGACGATGCATTCAAGGGTCACGACTGCTCGCAGCGGCGCTGTGCGCGCGGCCGCGCGTGGTGGGAAGAACCGCTGATTGACAACGTCGCCCACCTAAACATGGTCGAGTGCTCCAACGCTGTACGTTTATTTCATTCTGTGATGTCTACCTCTATGATAAACCACCTTACAGAATGGATATCTTCAACAGGGCGTCTGCGACGAAGTCGGCATGTGCCGCTGCTTCCCTGGCTTTGAAGGCCTCGCGTGCGATCGCCGTAAGCTCGCTTCTCCATAGTCAGAGTCGCCACCATCGCTGAGCTAATATTCCGGATGATAGTCTCGTGCCCGACCAGCAGCGACGGCGTCTGCAGTGGTCGAGGCCAGTGCAAGACGACCCAGGATCTCGCAGCAATCACACCAACCGCGACATTCGGCGTCGCAGGTTTTGTCTACGGGGTCGACCCAAACGCCGTTGCGACGTGGGACGCCACGATGATTTATGGCTGCTACTGCGACAAAGTGCACTGGAAACGCGGTCCGGCGGTGCGGTACGCCGGCCACGACTGCAGCAAAGGTTGAGGTAATCCAGTCGAGGATTGGGAAGGTTTGAAATTCCTGAATGGACTGCTTTTTGAATAGTTCCATGCCCGCGTGGCGACGATCCGTGGACACCAGGGCAATACGACGACGTCCAGAGCGTCAAGTGTAAGGCCACCGGCGGCTCGTTCACGCTGACGTTCCGAGGGGAAACAACCGCGCCAATCGCATTCGACGCTTCGGTCGCTATAGTCAAGGCCGCGCTCGAGTATCTTCGGACGTCCGTAATATTCGCACTTTCTTCGTATTTCTGTATTCCTATACTAATCTGGCGTATCTTTGATGATCTCTAGTATCTCGTCCGTGAGCGTCGCCTTCTCCGTCGATACACTTTCGGCGTGTACTGCGGCTGGTCACGGTAGGTCTCTCGTTCGAGTGCCTCGTGACTCGCTCATTCTCACGTTGTAGGTCTACATTACTAGACATCCTCATCACCTTCTACTCACCATCGGGCAATCTCCCGCTCCTTACGGTCGACACCACGGCGCTCACATTCATTAGCGGCACAGTCGCCGTGACAACAGCAAAGACAACGGTTGGCACAAAAGAAGATATGGTGTGCAACAACCGCGGCCGATGTGGTGAGTTTAATTGCGAGGCAATAAAGAGGGGATCGCATGGGATGATAAGAGAGACTTACTCCATGACTAAATGTGTCTAGACGATGACTCCGGCATGTGCATCTGTGCCTTACACCATGCCTCAAGCGATGCGCGAGGTGGCTATGGTATCATGGACGACTGTGGCGTCGTCGACAAATTTATGACCCACGGTGAACTGTGAATAGAGAGAGTACTGTATAAGTGCTTTTGGGAGCTGGACGGTCACCGTGAGCATTGCCACTTCTCGCGTGTAGATAACACCGATCAAGCTCACAGGTGACCAACGGCACGTCGGTACACCCCAGTGTAGTGTGGTTGCTGCCGCATATCCCTCCACTCCCGCCTCCGGTTCGCTGGACACAACTCAAGCGACCTAGCGGTCTCATGTACCATGCCATTCGATTTAGTTTCAAAGAAGTGATAGTGACGCCTCTCCAAATGAATGGAATTGCTATCACTATAGAGAGGTTCGTAGCAGTTGGTGTTGAAGTTGTTGATGGACTTCACGACTGTTGAGTCGGAGGAAGAGGAAGAGAAGAGACAGTAGGTGAGCAAGGCAGCCCAGCCCGAGTCGGCAAAATGAACGCGCTTGCCCTAAGCACGTATGTATTTGGAGTGGTGGATAAAATGAGTGTGACTGATATGGCAAGTTCAATCGACCGATCGAAAAAATCATTTTCCAGCTCCTATTCACGCTGCCGTAGTGGTAGTTGGTGTCCGAGTTTAAAAGCCACAATCCTACGAGTTTCTCGGGCATCTGTGTGGCTGCATCTTCCAACTTGGGAGAACTTCCAAGTGGGTAAGATCGAAGAAGACGATAGATTTTATAGAGTGTGTGATTTGGGAAAGGATGGGAGCTAAATGCACGGTTGATGCCGAACGCTGATGCGGCGTATTGTAATTCAAGAACGTGGCTTTTACGTGGTTGCCACCCTGCTTCATATGCCGCTCTTATTGCACAGGCCCATACACCCTCTTATCCACTCGCTGGTATCGGCTCAGCAGTGCCTATTACTCAACGTTCAAAGTGTTGGAGGCGTGGTGGTGGTTACAACCTGCTGAGTGACGATGGCTTGTCTGTTGGTGGAGTCCTTTTAACGAGAACGGAATCGAGAAGAATGGGATAATGTATGGTGTGTTGATCACAATCCATGATTGCCCCGTCGCCCAGCAACCGCAAACCCTGCCTGATGCCGGTCAAGTAGTTCCATGGACTTCCTCACAACACGACCATGGCCGTTCATGACCACATCCAGAACATGGTCTGTGACTGTGTCGCTTGGATGAGACAGTGATTACTATGGCGGTCGGCGTGCGGACCAATCGACGGCAGGAGTATACAGCACCATATCGATCGAGACTCACTCATGGGATGACAGCGGACAGCGTCCCGTGATCCGGTGAGCACAGCCACCGTCGCATGCTTGGCCTCAGATCACCACGTTTCGCCTGAGCAGGGACCACCCATGTTATTAGACAGGCACAAGGTTTTTTCTATAACCTTGAACCGTTCAGCGCCATGGCTCCACCATTCGGTGGTGGATAAGGCACCTCTCCAACCCCCATCTCAATACATCTGCCCATATTCCTGTGGCTAATACCACCATGTAGTGTAAAGGATCCCTGTCTCACTCGCAGTGGAAATTCCCCCATTAGCGCCTTGGCACAAGAGGCTGTTCTCACGGACAACGCAGACCAAAGCAAACCACACAACGAAATAACACGGGGTCGAGCGCCACCATTTTCCAATCTCGCTCCGCCCCCACACATGACGCAGTCCTCGTCCCCTCCGTCCACTCGACGCGGACTGCGCCGGCGGCTCGGGTTCCTCCACGCCAACCACTCGAGCGATAGTACCCTCAGTACCCACAGTATTCACAGTCACGAGGACGAGACCGTCGCTGTGCTGGAAGCCGCGAGTCCCCCGTCGCACGACCGCAACCCGTACCCCTCGACCTCACCAGCGTCGTCGCAGGAAAATAGCCCACCGCGCGCGCTCTCACTCGCCCGCAAAGGCGTGACCTACAGTCGCGACGGCGCCGTGGTGTGCTGCCGCTTTTGCGACATACTCCGCTCGGGCGACGCCGACTTTTTGTACGAAGACGAGACTATCGCCGTCTTCCGTCCACTCGCGCCGGTCGTCGCGTCCCACGTACTGGTCGTCCCGCGGTGCCATATCCGTAATATCAACAAACTCACGCCCGACCACGGCGCGTTGCTCCAGCGCATGCGCGCGGTCGCTGAGCTTGTCTTGCTGCCACCCGAGTCGCGGGCCGCGGGCTCGACGGTCGCGTGCAAGTTTGCGTTCCACAAGCCGCCGTTCAACAGCATTGACCACGTCCACATGCACGCGTTCCGCAAGAGCGGCAACGCGTTTGGGTGCTTTGGGGCCATCAAGTACCGCACCGAAACGTGGTGGTGCCGCTCGTTTGAAGAGGTGTTGTATCGCGTGTCGACGACCTCGACCTCATCATCGTCGTCGTCATCCAATTCGCTGTCGCCGTCATCATCGTCGTCAGGGTACGACCTGAAAGACGAGTCATCGCCACGTACTGCTAGTTTGTCGCTGCGCGGAGGAAGCGTAAGCGACGCGTGGCGGCTCGGCGATCGCAGGCCGCAAGCCACTGCGTGAGGCAGATAAATCCAATCCCAATCATTAAGTTATTGAACTTCTGATCCACTTATTTGTATTCGTTCTCACATCGTCAATAGGGAGGTCTCTAAAAACTCGTAGAATAGACTCTTGGCATCACTCGCTAGCTCCCACTCTCCACGACCCGCCAACTCGCCATAACCAAAATGCGATCGAATCCCAAAATCTGATCCAGACGATGTGTGATGAGTAGGACAATTGATGCCGCCATTCGCTCGTTCACAATGCGCAAGATCTTTTCCTGACACGACTGGTCCACACACGAGAATGCTTCGTCCAGAACCATCACGCGCGACGGTTTTAGTAGGGCACGTGCAAAGCACAGCAACTGTCGCTGGCCGAGACTCCAGTTCTTGCCATTATCCAGGAGCTCCTCCTCTAGACTCTGGACACGCGACCCCAGCTCCACGGTCAGCAGCTCCCGCCA